>UELU01127542.1:0-83045 GCA_900490025.1 Megastigmus dorsalis
TATATATAAAGAGAGAGAGAGGGGCGAGTGGGGACGCTGTATTCGGTGCAACACCGCGACGCTTACATTCGCAATGGGGGGAGATCTCGGGGGCGCGCTCGCGCGATTCGATGACGCTGCAGGACAGGATAAGCGCCAGCGAGTATTCGGAAACACGCGTGTTTGTGCACCTTGCGCGCGCTCCTGCCCGGCTCTATACGCGTCCTTTCGCGCTATCTCGCTCACACTCTCTCCCTCTCTCTCTCTCTCTGTCTATCTATCTGTAGCTCGGTCGGCCGTATAGCCGCTCTCTTTAGCCAACAGAATGTCGCCGTTAATTGGCAATCAGGACGAGCTTATCGAGCGAGCAGAGCGCCTCGGAGCTCTAGCAAGCGGAGCGCGGAGCTGCCTCACAAAACCTCCGCCCCCTTTATATATGTGTATATATATATACATATATATACACATATATATACGCGCGTGTTGACTGACTAACGTTTACCGAGCAAAATTCGAGTGTAAAAGCCTCCGCCTCTGTTGCAGCTGCAGCTGCACGCTCTCGCGCTTTCTCTGTGTACTAACCTTTTTGAAGCGAGACCATGAGACCGTGTGGGGAAGAGGCGCGGTGCCGTGCGGAATTAGCATTTTATTTTTGTCAAACGCGTCAAATTTATTTCTATACGTGGAGAGCCGCTTCGGCTTCGCGATATACCTGGTGCAGTTTTAGTTGGTTGTAATTCGTTGGGGCGCGAGGTGGGCAGTACCGAGGCCTTCGAATACTGTGGATATAGCTGTATGGGAAATTGCGTCTGGTAATAAATGCGGGAGTTTTAGATGCGCCATTTTTTTGTTTGACGGCACCGGCGAATTCAAAGCTGCAGTGAACCAATTTAATTACCAATTCACGTCGGATATGCTGAAAATAATTCCAAAAGTTTGACGAAAATACTTTCTTTTCTTTTTTTTTTACAATTTTCAACGCGATATTTGAGGGAATCTTTTTGTTCTTTTTTCCTGTCTGTCCAACCTATAACGTTATTTAATTAATAATAATTTTTAAAAAAATTCCAGCTGGAAAGTTCCGCGAGTAGTTGTACAGTAATTAATTTGCTAGTCTTTAAACGGCACTAAAATTTAATTTTCATTTGGATATTAAAATAAAAAATTTTTAAATTTCTACTTGATTATAGATGTAAATTATTTACGTACCAAAACGATGAGCATTCATAAGCTGCATTTTATAGAATCAAAAGTTTAGCAGAAACTAATAATCTACAGTAGTGCTTTCATATGCATAATTTTGAATTTAATTATAACTTCTCAAGCAAACTTATTGGGAATTTGATAAATAAAAGATAAAGTGTCATTAATTTTACACTAAATTATCAGCAATCTAAGATTAATATTAATCGCTATAAAATATGTAATTTTCCTGTTACATAAATTACGATGCTATTAACTTTTAATAGAATTTTCATCGAGCTTATGGTAGATGAACTTCAGGGGAGAAATCACCATAAGGCTATACATCTTTATTCAAGATTTATAATAATTATTCAAGATTCTATGAGAATGATGAAAAATGTAGTTATAAAACAGTAATCCAAACAGCCATAAAGAAGTTGTGATTCACGTTAGAGAATCAATTTTGATTGCATCTTGCAGGTCGTAAAAACTTGATTATTATGGTCTTAGTGAATGTGTCATGTTACTCGATCTACTGAATAGTTTATAGTATCATAATTATGGAAATTTTGCACTATTTGGCTCTTGACTTTATTAACTAGCTATTATTATAACGACAAGAAGAGTATGCTTAAAATTTTGCTTCCTGTAATTTTAGGGGGAATTTCGAAAGCATTTGGCATAATGGCACATGTTTAGCAGGAAGAGATGTAAAGTAATTATTTAAAGGAAAGTGGGTTTTACAAAATATTATAATAATTATAATTGAACTTTCTATCAAGCGGAATTTTCCCAGAGTAAAACTAAAAATATATAAATTAAAAAATTAATTAGAAAATAGTGAGTTCATCGGTTAATGTAAAAAAGTTCTTATTTAATAACTTATTTCATTAGAATTAAAATGTCGCTGATTTCGAGTGCACTTAATAATTTCAACGAATTGCGACGAGTGAATATTTTCATTTGGACTTCGTTATTTGGATTTTCATTTACTCTTGCAATTTCGGTAACTGTCCGACCACATGTGGACATTTCTACTTGTAGGTTATAGATATACTTTACTCATTGCAAATTATTCAGAATTGCGAATTCATGTCCGAGTATGCCAATACCGGCAGACGTTACAGAATTTGATGTCAACGAATTTCATTAGTTATTATATGTGAATGTATTTATCTTTTATTGTAATAGACACGTTAATAAATATCATATTTATTGCATTAACGAAATAAAGGCAAGTGTAAGCATTATATTCAAAGCACAAATATTCAAGAAACAAAAAATGAAAAGCTTTTAAAAATACAGTATTCCACATTCGTTATATGTATAGGGTGTTTTTGTTTTTCCTCGCTGCCGCAGCAAAATCCATCGTCCCGAAGAATAGCCACCCAAAAATTTTGACAAGTATCCAAATCTGGCGCGAACGCTAGAAAACGTTTTCCACGCGAACAACACACGCACGCCTATGTTACATCCGACTGTTTTTATGAAACCAGAAAATATCGATCATGGCCCAGCATTCCAATATACATTTTATCGTATCCCACATAGCTCAACGTACAACAAGAACTCGGGCTTTACCAGATCAATATATACATATAAAAAAGACTCGGAATCTCCGCGTCAACATTTAAGCGCTTAAGTAAAATAAAAAAAAAGGGAGACTAGAACAAGAGCGTATATATATCACATATATCGCCCCTTCATTCCAGGTGTACAAAAAACAAGCAAAAAAGTTCCTCCGATACAACGCTGAAACTCGCGGCGTATCCTGCTAGGCGACGACGACGCTTCCGTGTGTGTATATGTGCAGTATGTATCCGTGGTTGAGGCTTGCGGTATATACAGTCGCGAGCCACGCGGAGATGAAGCGCGGAGAGAAAGTCGCGAGACGCAGCCGTGTGCAGTGCAGCGCACGCGAAAACGGAATATATAGGTAATAAGAGAGAGAGACGGGCCGCGCGCAAGCGCAAGCCGGCGGTCTTTGCGGGCTTTATAGAGGAACACGCGCGACGTCGGCTCGAGAGACGTGTTGCAGAGTCAGTGGGGCGCAGCGCGAGCGACGCGTCGGTTCGTTTTCGCCCTCGCTGCACGCGATCTTCCCCGTTCCACGGCTGCAGGCTGAAATTCGTGCGGTGTTGCCGATTGATCGGACACGTGCTTTTGGTGGTGCGCGGTGCGATAGTTTTTCTTTTTCCAGCGGATTACCCTTCTTTCCTGTACTGTTGCTGCGTATTTATTGTGCTTGATTTACTTGGGTGTCGATGAAGTGCACGAAGAGATTTAGCGGAGCATCTTTCTACTGCGTAATTTTTTGTCGAGTTGCCGATCGAGAGTTTGGAAGGTATTGCTAAATGTTTTGTAAGGGGTTGCGCGAGAGGCTGCGGTTATGCAAAAGAATTTTTTAGACTGTATGTTTGGGAAAGTAGTATTTAATACCCTTATATTTGAAAATCGAAGACGTGTAATTTGAACGTAAAGAGGTATTACCTGTCTTTAATAAAAGCTCCACCGTTATTTGAAGCATGTCCAACCAATCAACCCCTTTAATAGAAGAAAAATATATATTTAAAAATTGATTTTTAATTAAGTTTTGTTTAATTTTGCCTCCATATAAAGTTGTCAATTTGTTTTAAATTAAATTTATTTTCAAATATATAAATAATTATATATAGGTTTTGTACGCTGTCCATAAACTCTGATTTTCATTGCAATCTCGAGGATATTCTTCAAATTTCATTTATGATCAGTTGCTGAAAATTATATATATTATAGTAATAGTTCGTACATGTGCCTATAACAAAGTATCAATTAATCAGTGTAAGATCAAACGGAGCTATCTATCACTATATTTAAAATATTTCTAGAGAATCATTGCTAGAAAAGTTACACATATCGTTTATTGGATTTTTATTATAGTATCTAGATATATTTATGTTTTTAATGAAAATAAATCGGTACGTGTACAACGAAATAATGCTTTTTATTATTCTGCGAAACTTATAAATATATATTTAATAAAATAAATTTTTCTCTTAATCAAATGCATTTTCGGATTTTAGCGTAAAATAAACGTGAAATAATATCAGGCTCGTACATGTGATTCCCGGCATGAAAAAAACTGATGTACACGCACGCTCGGCGTAATACAAAATCCTCGAGGGACGATATTTCGCTGCGGCAAGAAATTGGGAGTCTCTACTGGCTTATCAATCTCTAGGATCTCGCCACTGTACGCTCTCGCGATGATGTTCCGTCGTACTTTTTTTTCTTTCCTTTCGTTTCCCCTTTAATAGCGTCGGCTAGCGATTAGTTACTGTTTCGGTGCTCCGCTTCGGCAGTGAAACCATTCCGATCGCACACAAGTAGTGCAAACACAGTAGCGCTCGAACGACCGGGCGAGAGAGAGAGAGAGAGAGAGAGAGAGAGAGAGAGAGAGAGAGAGAGAGAGAGAGAGAGAGAGAGGAAGTGGATATCCACGCTGGGTCCTGATTACTGACAGAATAGATTCGTTTTCGTAGTCAACGCGAACCGGGGAACACGCAGAGGGGACACAGTTGCAGTATATAGAGGAGATTGTGAAGAGGGAACGGGAGAGGGAGAGAGAGAGAGAGAGTAAAAACGAGTCGCTTAACCGGCCACGTCGGCGAGTGATTGCAACCGGATCGAGTTCGGGACTTGAGCAAACGAAAGTACGAAACGAGCGAATGGGCGAGGAGAGAAAAGCGATCAGGGACTGGGGGCTACGCCGGATAATTTATTCCCTGTGCAAGATAAACTCGTCGAAACTCGATGAAACACTTGCGTTTGGATGGCCGATGACGATGGTCTTCGTCGCGATGTTATATTGATGATTATTTTACCAGTTTATCAGAGTTAAATTAAGTGCGATTAATGGATGGTTTGGAAATCATTGCGTTATTTTTCGCTAGATTTATCAATTAATTTGAATTTGTTCGTTAAAGGGGACATTCAGGTTCTTTAATGTAGCTGCTTTAAATGTGTTGACAAGCTGACATGATGACTCGATTATAAACTTGATTGAAATAGAGGATATGTGATTTTATTAACATTTTAAAAGATCATATTGACTATTATGTGTTATTATAGTTATAAATTAGATTTGCATACAACTTTTATAGAATTTAACGATGTTTTACAATGTACAAATTTTATATTTATTGTAAATATCTTTTAATAATAATAAAACGTGCAGATATTATGAAGGTAATGATTTCGCAAGTAGAATAGATTGTGTTTAGTCAGACCGTGGAATTTTTTCAATGGCACTTATTACAAATATTGTGTAAACGTGTAATAATAGATTACGTTTTCCTTATGTTAGTAGAAGAAATGAAAAAGCTTGATAATATGAATATAAGAGAAAGATTTGAATTGATAGTAAGAGTTATTTGAATTTGATAATGGGAATATCGTGAGGGCTTTTTCTATGAGCTGATTATTCAAATAACTATACTTAACAAGACTTTATCTTGTTCTAAAATGGATCAAGATGCTGATTCAAAAAAGTTTTAGAATTTTTGTTATCTTTTTATACAGCTTAAATTCTAATTAATCTAAAATTCTAAATTGTAGTTACCTGTAACATTTATCTAAATCTGTATTAATATCTAAAATATTAATCAGTTGAAATAGCAACTACAAAAAAGAAAATGGTTTTATAATAATATTAAAAGGTTTTTTATTTATAATAGAAAGCGTATACTTAAAATAAAAAATTAATTTTTTTATTTCTATTTAATGGTCACGGTTAATGTGATTGCGTGGAAATGCAAAAAGCTTTTTATTTTCGTGAAACGTGGTACAAAATATAATGACGCCCTATATAAAAGAAATTTATAATCAGTACAATTCCAACACAAAAATCTGTATATTTATTGAATTGAAATGTTACTGTATAACGTCGCATTTCGAACGAAATACCCACTATACATTTCCAGTAACGAGAAACTATCAATCCAAACACTTATCTCTCTAGAGCCAATGAAAAATATTCCGTATATCCAACATTCGTAGCTCTAACGGTCGAAACCACTAAAATTCCCCCGAGGCGAAGCATTCCTAAAACTATCGGTCAACACCGGGGGGAGGGGGGGGGGCAACTAAATTATTTTGCCACCGAATAGGAGCGTCCAAACAGTACGCGCAGCTTCGGCTACAAGCTACATAATAAAAAGAGGTGCGCGAAAAAAAGAGAGCGGCTTGGAACCAAAACCACTCACGCGCGAACCCAGGGCGCCATATGGAAGAGAGAGAGAGAGAGAGAGAGAGAGAGAGAGAGAGAGAGAGAGAGAGAGAGAGAGAGATACCAGTCAGGCAAGAAGAAGTGTAAAGAGAGCGAGGAAGATAAAAATAGGAAAAAAAGAAGTCTAAAGCCGAAAAAAGAGAGAGAGAGGGTTACACAGCAGCCAAAGTATAAAATGGGAAAGAGAGAGAGAGAGAGAGAGAGAGAGAGAGAGAGAGAGAGATATAGAGAGTAACGTGCGGTTAGCGTCGGCGTAAACGCGGCAATTCCAGCGGGACGTGCGCACCAGCGGCATGCCCGTGTGTATGCATTCAAGTCGTCGTGGGTCAAAATGCTGTAATAGGATTAGCTTCGAAGGCCCATAAATTTTTTTCTTCATTCTTACGTTCGATATAGAGGATGTAGGCGCGATAATGAAAGAAAACCCCAGAGCGGACAACGGGTCGCTGCAAAAGAGAGGGAGAGGCACAGCTGTGATGTAATTTTGCTCCCTCCTACTCTCAGCGTGAGAAAAATCCCGTTATCACAGTAGGGGTACGAGCGAATAAAACTGCTCTGTACTTTTCCCGCTTCGAAGCACCGCTCGCACGCGCGACGGTTGACGTTTCATTAGAGGCGTCGGTATATGGGGCTTCTTTGTCGCCCAAATGCGGCGCACAATCGGTGGCGGCTGACGAAAAAAAAAAAAAAAAAGAAAAAAAGAATGCAATTTCGCGGACTGTGTTTCGGTTCGCTCGCTGTGCGCAGTCGCTTTTTTTTCCTCTTCTTTTCGAGCGATTAGTACCGTCGCGCTCGGTTGCACGGGGGAGAGGAGGATGAGGTCAGTGCGTGTGTGCAGCTTGACTGCGAGGGCGCGCGCCGTGCACACACATCGTATTGAAACAAAGAGCGAATATTTCACAGTTACGCACTCCTTGCCCCTGTATATCTTTTGTGCCGGTGATAAATTTTGTTTGTACTTGGCGGGATGGAGATTGAAAAATTGAGGCGAATTCGTTGTGGTCCGTGGGCTTTTCGTGCGGCAATATCAGTTTGCGATTTGATGCGAGGCCGATTTGACATCCCTTGATTTGTATAAATATGATCATTAATATTGCGATGAATGTAGCAAGCTATGGTAATAAATGAAATGGATACCATTTAGTTTCTTTTTTAAACTGTCTGCGATTTGAATTTTTTAAAATGGAATAATAGTTGTCAAATTATCATACGTTTAAAAGCTTAGTAGAAATAACACAGTTATAAACGTTGAAATACCTCAAAGGCAACATGCAAGCAGGTAGTTACTTAAGCTCTAGATTTTCCCCACTAATTGAGACTTAAGAGACATTTATCTTCATTATGTTCTTTTTTTATTTTATTTTAATGGTCATACTTTGTCTTTATGGCTTTATAATATTTAAATTTTCGTATTATTTAAAAAAAGAAAGTCTTGAAATAAAAATACTTTAGGTTTTTTGTGAAAATTATATTAATCTTCATCAAAGATAGTCAACATTGTAAAAAAGAATAATGCATAAATGAATATTTGTTTGTTATACTTAAAAGATCTTACGAAAATAATTTTAACCAGCTTTTTTTATTTCAAACGATTCAGTGTAATTTTTGTTATTAATGTTGATGAATTAGCCAAATGGACTTGTTACTGTGACAATTAACAAATGTACGTATAAAACGACAATATTACAGGACTGAAAAGTCGGTTGTACCGGGAATGATATCATTTTACTTTTGAATCGTATGAAAATGTTTGCTTTTAAAAGTAGCCACTATCGAATCTCTGTGATGTGCAAATGAGTAAAATATTCATCTACACGGTGAAACTTGTCACAACGGACTTGCAGATATTACCTGCCTCTTTGAGCACCGGTATTATTTGCGTGAAAAAGAAAGCGAATATTGCCATTGCGTTAAAATTAAGGATTTACTTTAAAAAGCGTCTGAGCAGTAAAATTATAATTCTCTGACAAATCACACAGTAAATTCTGCTATCGGCGAATAAAGCATAAATACTTACACGGACTAAAATTTTCCGAATAAAAACTGCGTTAAAGTCTAAGGAAAAGTTTCGCAACTCGCGACGGCCCGTACGTTTTTGCGAAAACGTTGAAGACTAGGACAGCCGTAGTATCATCGGTAGAGGGTGTTTTCTACTCGTTTTCTCGCGCAACGCAGTCGTAAGGAAGTCACGTAGCCCGCGCGCTGGAATCTAAAATGTATTTTGTCAGCCGTAGTGGCCCGGCACGTCCTCTTCTTTTCCTTGTAACATCAGCAAATAATGCCTCGTAACGCAAAGCCCAGCTACTCTCTGCTCTCTCATTTTTTCGCTCTTTCTTATTTCAACTCAGCGAAAGTCGAGCTCGTTTCGGCGCGCGCGCGCGCTTGAGCACACAAGCCAAATTGTTTGTCATTGGCATATTAATTGTGAGCTCGTTTCATTTTTCACACTTGCAGTTGGCCGACGAGTACAAGTTGAGAGGGTGAAAAACGCGAGAAAGCTTCGCTTTTTGCTTGGCTTCGCACCTATTATCGTTCGCTGTGTTTTTTCCCGCACCGTTTGTACGAACATTTCTTTTTCATCTTCGTAGACCTTTGGCTACATGTAGATTTGTTGTTTACGTTTGAAATAAATACATTTTTTTCAACAGGACAGAAACAGTAGCAAAATTAACTTTTATTAATTTCAGTGGTTCGTAACGTTATTCCATGACCATAATATCGATTGGATGAAGTAATGTTTTTTTTATCTGCAATAGGTACATAATCAAAGAATAATCAGGATGTATTTTTTCATTTTTTTATACGTACATAGATATGCCTTCGTATAACGGGACGACATCTCGACAAACTGATTTATTTGGGACAAACTTTGAGCAAATGAAAAAATAAAAGATACGACCTAGCTCTTTTTGTATATAAAGTATTATAATAGGGGATGAAAAAATTCATCTACCGTCCCTATTGGCATTCTACAATGCCAATGTCTATACAAAAAGTACAAAACTTTTTTAAAAACAATTTGGCCGAGTTAAATTCGAGTTTGTATTGCAGCGCGAGCAGTTTTTTGTTCTGTTTTTTTTTCTGGTTCGATAGACGAGTTTTATGTGCACTGGAAATATATTGATTTTACGCTAAAAACCCATTACGTTGAAATAAGCGTTCCTATATATTTGTATTTTATTAAACTAAATTGTATATAAATAAAAAAAATTTATCCTATACAATGTCGGATAAATTTTTACCTTCCATTGAACTTTGCACCGTATTATTAAAATATCATGCTACTCGAGCACATCTCAATTCAAATCTTGATTTACATATATCTATTCATTCTAAAATTCTTTTGCATACAATAATACCTATAGCAAAACGCCAAGGGGTGGCGGCGCGCATTTATCAATCCCGACATTCCCGACGAATGCCAAGCATTTAACAAGCGTCCCCTTACAATCGTCACGCAAGTCCTGCAGCAGATCCTTTATATAACGAGAACGAAATAAAAGATTAATTGAAAAATGTCGTTTGTTCACGCGGCTGAAGAATGCAATGTCTCGCCCCGGGCGCACTGATATAAAGCGCGAGAAAGCAGCGCGTGGTGGGACAATGCGACGAAAAGAGAAGTCATGCCGTGAGCGAAATTAAAGCCGAGAGGTGCAGAAGGAAAAGAAGAGTAAGAAGAAGAAGCAGCAGCAGGGGCTGCAGTAGTCAGTCCACAAGTGCTAGAAGAAGCAGAAGCGGCGGCCGGGAGAACAAAAGGAAACGCTGCGACGAGGGGGAGAAAAACGAGAGAAAGAGAGAGAGAGAGAGGAAAAATGGAGGGCAAAGTGGCTGCTAATTCCTCGACGAGGCTCATATACTACCTGCTGTTCGCGCAATTTCTCGCTCAATTCGTCACCTTCTTCTACCTCTACGTCTACATGACGAGGCTGGAGTTCGAGATGCGCGAGTCCGCGGCCGTTGCCTCGCGCAACCGCGTCGACTGTGCACTCGGCCACGAGATCAGCAGTGGCCATGCACACGGCCAGGTCAGACGTAGGCGCAGCAGTGGACTGCCGGCACCCGAGGACAATGCCGTCTCCGAGGTCTTTAGGGTGAGTTTATTCCCAATTCTTCTATTTGCATGCTTGATTTATCGTGCGCAGTGGCTGTTGCTCGGAACTCGAGTATCAGCGATTCTAACGATTTTCGCTGGGAAAAAATATCTCGTTCGAGCTGAATTTACTCCTAATTGGAAGTTCTGGGAAAATGTAATATGTAAATATATCGATGCTTTTACGAATTTCTTTTTTACGCTGAATAAATCTATTGAGCGTACTTCTCTATAGATGTAAGAAAAAAAATTGATATTATTTGCTTTCGCGATTGAAGAGTAATATCTTTTCTTACGTTTCTTAGTATCTCGACAATGCCATTATGGTCACTAAAGGTAAAATTTCAAGGATTCGCACATTTACGTATTTGAGGTCGGTGCACTTTTTGAATAAATGCATACTTTGCGTCAGCTTTAAAACAGATTTATGTCGAATGTTTGACGTCGTTACGTTGAATGTTCAGCATAATGCTCCTAGTATCATAAAAATTTGTAGATATCGCGGTTATCTTTAAGGTGTCGGATAGGAATATTTTTTATGTTTTCCTTGGGCGGTGATGCATTTTTAACACGGCCAACTAAGAGATAAAGCTTAAAGTTTATTTAAGCTGAAACGCAAGAAAAACGCGCGGGCTAAGATAACAAAACCAATTTCGGTTCGCTCGTCGTGGTTAGCATTTGTTTTCGAACATAATGGACTTTCCGCTTGCACACAGGGAGATTTTCTTACCCGGGGAAGAAAATCCGCCCAATTAGCGAAGTACTTAAAAGTAATTTACATTTACGGCTTTCATTAGCATTATAAAAATACCCCGGCTAATGCTGTGTTGATAGTATCAGAACTTGGCGACACTGGCTTAACTTCTGTCGTTAATTATCTATTTGTTTTAAATGAAGATTTTGTCTCTGGCAATTAAATGTAAATGCTCATGAACCGAATTATATACTTCTGGCTCAATATAAATCTTTAACGAATTATTTATAAGCGGAGTTTACTATTTATTTTCCATGATAAGCGGTACTTTTGTGTTTTATAAAAAATATTTAAATCTATGATAAATTTTCACCGATTATGAATGTACCCTTCCAAAAGTATATTTCAATCTAATTATTTTTTTGAACATCAAGCAGTTTAAAAGCCATCACAATGAATCACGGACTTTAAGAATCTTAACCCTTATTTTAGCAAAATAAGCCCATTAAATATTGCCATTGCTCTCTCTATCCCCCAGTCGAAGAAGCGCTCAGAGCCGGAAGCCTCGGATAAATTTCGTAATTGAAAAATGGGATTACGCTCGCGCTCGTAGGAAGGGGAAGAGAGGGAGGAAGTAGAAAGCTCACCTCGGAATGATTGGCGCGAAGTAATTTAACACGCGGCAATTGCCATCCAGTATAAATCAGACAAGCTCTTCTCCTCTCTACCACACGCGGGACAGCTTAAATATTTGCGAGGTTGACCCTTTCGAGAAAGCAGTGCTTCTTCTCTCTAGCTCTCTCTCTCTCTCTCTCCCCCTCTGCCTGGTGACTTAAAATTTATCGTGACGCGCGCACAGGAAATTAAAGAGGGCCAAGCGGGAGGTAGATTATGACCGGAGAGTGAGAACAGCGAGAGAGAGAGAGAGAGAGAGAGAGAGAGAGAAGCTGAGATTCATAGAGAGGAAAATCGAGGCGAGTGTGTGTGAGTGTGTGGGAAGCAGGGCGCGTGGGAATGGCCTCTGCATAGAAAACAACGTACACAAACTTTAGCCGTATATTACCATTCTCCTGTTCTCCTTTATCGCCTTGTATAAACCACCGCGGAGCACTGGAGGAAGTGTGTGTGTGTGTGTGCGAGAGAGAGAGAGAAGGAGAGAGTGCGAGAGAGAGAATGAATCTCACCCAAGCGCCACCGCCGCAGCCGCCGCCGCTCAACTCCCCCCAAAAGTCTTACCGCGAAATTAATTTAAAGTGATGTATTGGCCGGTGCACGCGCGCCTGGAAAGTTTTCGCGCGCCCTGCGATGATCGCTTTTAATTTGCCACTCGCGGGTTGCGCGCCACGATGCTTTCACCCAATCGGCCGCTCGATTTTTAATTTCCTGTACCGTTTTGCGTAAATCGCGCGCGCCAAGCACGACTGCACACAGCTCGATTCTGCGTGTTGCCTTTCACACGGGGGATATTCGTATAGGCGTCCTTTTTCCTTTATTCATATGTATACAGGGTGTTGATTTTTGTTTTTTTCAAGGGTATTTGGAAATGGTACTCCGTGTTTTTGGTTTATAAATATTGCACTTTTAGTATTCGTGATGCTGGCTTTTGGTTAAATAACTTGGGAAAATTTTACTTATGTAAATATGATTTATACGCAAGCGACAGATTTAAAACAGAAATTGGATTTTGCTTTTTGCAGAAATGGCATTTGTAACAATTTATTAGCAATGGCGAAAAAAAATAAACAATTTCGAGCTGCAGCAGGTCTGCAATATTGTAAATTCAGTAACTTATTGCATAAATTATTCGAGCACAACAGAGGCTGAAGTTTTTTAATAACAGGTTATAAATAAAGTTCGATTTTATATACTTTTTCGATAATCTCGTAATATCGGCTTTTTATAAAGCTAAGTAACGCGGAAGTCTATGTAGCTAAGAGCTTAGAGTGCGCCTGCGGGTAAAAATTAAAGATTGACGAAATGAAGTGAATGGGCTCGAACATTCGGTGAAGATGTTTACTCGTTCTTAGCTCCTTTATTATGAAAGCTCGTTGAAAATTTGTAAGCTTAAGGTATAATGGGTACGATAAGAATACATGCAATCCTCCTTGTTAAAGTATAATTAACTCTAACATTTTTCCCTCCACACGAACATGCTGACTAAAATATATTGTTCGAATTTTTTTCTTTCTGTACAATTCTTAGTATAACGCATTTTACTAATATTGTATCACTGTAATAATTAAAAAAAAACTGAAATTCCCATCATCTCGTTAACTTTTACAAATCATGAAAATGAAGCTTTAAATCACAATGATATTAAATAAACATGGAATACGGAATTTTAATTTCCCATTCTCAATATCCAACCGATGGTCTACAATAAAGTAGCAATCACACGGGGCATAACACATCGATTTCAAATTAATTACCAGCTACTTATCATAAATCGTTCGAAACAATCACCCGACATTCGAAAATTATTCCCGAACAAAAGCTGCACCGTCTGTAAAGCTTTTCGAGTAATCCCGCAACAAATGACTCATTCTGGGGCTCCAGATATGGTTGATTTTTTTTTTATTGAGGCACAACTCCGCAATATTCATTTTCTGACATATTACTTACAGTTTAATTTCATCAAATCTTTATATTTCGATATCTACGTTTTAAAAAATTCTACAATTATTAAAATTTCTATAAAAATATATCATAAGGCTTATTCTACAAATACCGTAAGGTTCTCGTCTATTATAGAGCCCCATAAATGAGAAAAATCAGGTCTGGTAAACGTGACTCAATAAAAACTTTTGTACCATATTGCAATCCCAATAGACGTTTTTTCTGTATTAATTGCTCATATATACTCTCGTTGTAAACGAACATCGAAGCGGTGAACGCGCAATCCTCTCGTATTCTTGAAAGCACGATAGGAAAAAAACCACAATACAACTTCTCGAAACGCGCGTTTTCTCGCGGCATCCGTAAACATTTCGACCGTATCACATTATCGTACGCTCGCACACGCATTCCAACGAAATAAAAGTAGCGCGCTTGACTTTCCCGATCGAATTAGCGTTCCACTCAACCCACCCTCGTTTCCTCCCCTATTATACCTTTCCATCTCGCGGATCCTCGAACCCAATAAAAGTCTTGCATAAAGTCTTATTAAGACATCTTAAGTGGTTATACATATATATATATATACGTATATAAATGCTGGTACACGGCACACTTGGAGGGCCAGTGGGTATATCTGAAAATCTGAAATTCCAATTTTACGAAGCTGCAGAGCCGCGGCGGCCTCAGCGCTACTTAGCGCAAATTCGCATTTATAACACCTTGAAAGTTTTCCACTTTCCCGCGCAGTCGCACATCGCTTATTTGCGATTCACTCTCGAGAGTTCGCGTTACCTACAAAAAAAAAAAAAAAAAAACGAAAACGAAGAAAGCCGCTGCTGCACGGAGTGGAGCCGGCGAAATTAAGAGAAGCTCGAGAATTAAGGTAGGCGGGGAGAGGGTGAAAATTAAGAGGGCAAAAAGCGAAAAAGAGGGAAGGCCCCCGCAAGCTGCGAGTTTGAGAAGCTGCAGTAGCAGCAGCAGAGGACGAGTAGGAAGGCGTGTGCAGCCCGCAGTGTTTGCTTATAATACTATATAGGCCGCTAATAGAATCGCACAGGATATATAGCAAGCACTATAAACGTCGGGATTTGCACTACTTGCCAGCCGACGCGCTCGTAATAGCCGTTAATTGCGAATACGCGGAATAAGTTTGAAAGTCGAGAGAGAGAGTGAGAGAGAGTGAGAGAGAGTGAGTGAGTGAGCCGGCCGTCGCCGTAAAAGCTTCGCCGACTTGAGTATAAAAACGAAAGGGGAGGGGGTGGTAAGGAAGAAGAGATTTCATATTGCGAGGGGATGATGCATTTTCGAGGAGGAGAGCTTATACAGCGGCTGCTCGCGCAGTTGAAGCAACGAGGGAAAGAGGGAGTGGAATGGAGGTAGACCGTGTAGTTTTGATGGAATTTTACGAGTGCTATATTAATTCGCCGTTGCGGCGGTGTGCGAGGGTATCTTTTTTAACGCGATTTTTTTTTTAACGCGACTGCGTACGGCTGCGCTTTTCCATCGATATTGCCACGCACAAAATGCAAGAATCAATGTAAACAGCGACTTGTTTACGCTATCAGACGATACCTATACCCAACTGCTCTCGCACTCAAGCTCTTTTTATTTCCCGCTAGATATTTGTTTTAGCTTCGAGTAATCCCCTTGTATTGAGCGGCGTTGGAGTTAACGGATATATTTTGTTTGCCCGAGGAGCTCGGGAAATCGAAAATTTTAATTGTCTCATCCGAAAAGTGGTTTCGCATAGTTAAATCGAGAGACTATGGATAGAGGAATAACGATGTGTTCCCGGTAAAAATGAAAATGTTTTAATTGTCACGGAACAATGAAAAATTATTGTAGGATAATGAGGGACTTGGATGTGACTACCAGCGCTCATTACTATTATACGACTAAAGATATTTAATTATGGAAATTTCGAAGCAGAGTTCATTTTATGGAGAAAGGTATAAAAGTATGCATATAACATTAAATTATATAAATAATTTACGATGTCTTTTGTTGAAACGATCTTTGGTGTATTACGTTAAAATCTATAAATAAATAACCTTTTCAATAATGATATTTACACAATTATATAAACGATAATAAAAATATTTGATTTATTTTTAATTATCGATAAGATCTCTAATTGCAACTTCCATTAAAACTTTCCGTGTATTCATACATGTTCAACGCGCGAATAGAATATTCAAAGGTACTGGTGTCTAGTCAAACTCGGAAATGATCTACTTACCGTAGATAGAGATTTGTAAGATGATATCAGATATGTGTATATAGGTATATATACAAGCGCTTAGAGTTCGGATTTCTCGTGTACTAATAGGGTTGAAAATTAGGTCAATCAAAATCCTACAGGTCTGAATTGAGAGAAAAAGCTCGTCGAATTAGGTTCCGCTCTAATGTAGAAGTGAAAATTATCCTATCTAGTGGTTTTTGAACTTTTTGTTAGTAGAACTTGGAGAATGAGCTAACTTACTTTATCAATGGCTATCCAGAAATTGTTATTAATTCATCTTCGTTAAATATTATTAAAATATTGTTAACGAATCAAACACGGAAACTGTTACGTCTACTTTTGCCTGAATAAGTGCAAAAAAAATTAAACAAATTAATATTTAACGCTTTTTGTTACATACCTAATAAGTTACTAAAAGTTCCAGCGAGATAATAATATTTATAAGTATATTTTCCTATTATATCAAATTTTTTAATAAATTGTATTTCAATTTGATTGAATCTATTGACCTAGTTGAGAAATTAAATATTTATTATTTACAAATTCTTCAAAGCAGAAGTGGTTTAAACTTTGTAATATTTGAAATTCAATTAAACGAAAAATTCAGTTATTAATAATTATTTAGTTATCTGACTCTTGAAACTTTACGCACCTCAAGAGTGATTAAAACTTATAAAATCTACAGAACCGGTTATTTGTTGCAGGACAAGGATACCTCGAAAGATGCGAAGACCGCTTCGGCTAAAGGGGACGACTGGGTCTGGGTGACTGCTGATACTCGTATACCGGTGAGTTATAGTCCTGACACTCCCCAAAAATATTATAGGCTTAATTTATTTATCAATAATATATTAAGTATATTACTCACGTATTGAAACAAATGATTAAAGTTATAAAGAAATTATAAGCCAATGAATTGACAGGGATTTTGCATTACTTTCACACGTAGAGGATAAACATATATTGCTGCCCTGGAATAGTATTCCATCGATGCGCTCTGCAAATAACAACAATTTTAAAAGCTTGCCTATCAAGTTCAGCCAGGATGGTTTTCATCCGCGCTTTTAATTTTCGTACATTCTTGCTAAAAAAATAAAAAAAAAAGGTATCGGGGATACACTCTGCATGTTGTGCACTAAAATTATTGCGATACATAAAAAACCTTTCAATAACAACCACATTTCAATGGTTTTTTTTTTTAGGACGGTTAGCGAATAACATTTAAAGCGTTTTTGCTAATCAATATAGAGCTCGTCGAGGCCAAATTAAAAAGTTCGATTGGTGATACGAAGTTATTTTTGAAGTGTAAAGCAATAAACGGAATCGTTGAAATGCCGGCCGATGATCAGTAACACAACATTCTCTAATTTCCGTACATAGCATATAATTGATTTGGTCACTGCCCTCTCGATGGCACGTATCGCGTCACACAAAAACACAAACGCGTATATGAACCGATGCTATATAGGCTCTATATACGCATTAACTCGCCGATCCCCCTCGTTTCTCGACGTTCCTTTGAAAGCCAGAAAGAAACACATTATATTTTTCCTGCGGCGCGTCAGGCGTAGGCGTGCGGGCGATTTCTATTTTGCTTTAAATTACATGCCCTCGAGCTCCGTTCTCGGCCTCCTTTATTTCTCTTTCTCGCGCCTCGCAGGGGATACCAGCTATAAGTAATACCTCGGCTTTATTTTTCCTCTCTCTCTCTCTCTCTTTTTCTCTCTCTGGGGGAGGGAGGAAAATACTTTTTTTATTACACCCTCTCTCGCCCCGACACTTTCCACGTCCGCGAACACGCGGGGGAGGAGGCTTTCGAGTGGCGTATAGTGGTGAATCTCGCTTGCGGTACACCGCGAAACCTCTTCTCTCTGACTCTCTCTCCCTTCCTCTCTCTCTCTTCTTTATATAGCGATTGATTCTAAATATTTCACGCGAGCGGGCACATGCATATGCACTCTCTATAGCCTCTCTCTCTTTCACTTCATCTCTCTCTCTCTCTCTCTCTCTCTCTCTCTCTCCATCAATTTTATTAATGGCACCGGCAAAAAAGGTGAATGCATCGACGCGGAGCCGCAGAGAGGCTGCTGCGACGAGCACGTTTTCTTTCCGCGAACCTGCCGGTGCGTTTCTTTTAGTCTGCTTTTATTTTTCAGCCGACGGTGGCTGCCTCGCTCGCTCTTTTATCTTTGTTTTTTTTGCGAGCGCGCCGACGAGAGAGCGAGAGAGTGAGAGAGGGAGGAGTACCGCGTGTAGCCGGTATATAGCGACGTCGGGCCCGATTGTTGCGATGGAAATTGTAGTCCTTTTTTTATTGCCCTCCATCCGCCGGGTTACGTATACGGAGTGCAAATTAATTTATTATGCGGCATATTTCAGCGCCGGGACTACTAGCCCGCGAGTATCGATTGAGTCGCGTCGCGCGAGCTTGTGCAAAGTGAAAAGTTGCCTCGAGTGCAATGGATTTCTGTTAAGTAATTTATTTATTGGGGATCGTCATTTTTTTTGCTGCGTTTTTAATCGGAAGTGCAGTGTGTCATGTGCTCGTGAGTGATTGTTTAATGAAGACCGAATTTTATACCTTTTGAATTATAACGGAAATTTTAAAATGTCTGGAGGCTTGTTGCGTTAGATAAATTTATTAAATGAATTTAGAATATATTTTATCGCAATAAATAACCGTAATTATAAATAATAAATAATTTGGCAGAATAAATTTTTTGAATATTCCACGTGGTTTACCCGCATTTTAAAGTTTTTTTAATAAAATCTCTATACAAATTTGAAATTTTAATAACCTATATATACAATATTGTAATTTCAGTAATTACGGCAACTACACACTTGAGTACCCTGATATTTAAATTCCTGAGTGTTTACTATTACTCCAAAATGTAATTATATTCACATTTAATCAACTATACCCATAATAATATTTAATGATGCACACGAGACCATGGCAAATGAATTTCCAACATGGCTGCAATTTTAGAATCGCAATATAGTAAATAAAGGAGTATGCAAATCTTTGGCAGGTTCAGCTTTAGTTTAATGTACTCGATAAGTGCATTATACGTAAATGCAAATTGAATCGAGCGACAAAGATTACGAACTGAAACGGAATAAAGCCTGTCTAATGACACGGGGGCAATCGAAGTCTTTTGAATGGCCAATACCACGACATCGCGCACAAAGACTATGCAGAGTCAGAGAGAGACAGAGGAGGAGGAGGGGGGGAGCGAGGGAAAGCCAGGCAGTCCGTATGACGGCACTTGAGGAAGTAAATGATGGCTTCCATCCAGCCGAAGCTCACAATCCCAAAGTTGCGCCCCTGCGGCGGACGCAAAGGAGAATCGATCCCGCCCATTTAGAGGCTCCTTTTCACTAGTTCTCTCTCCCTCCTCTCGTTCTCGCTCCCTCGTCAAAGCTCAGCTGGTAATCGCAGAACAATCGACTGGGGACCTGCTCCTTTAGCGAGTATTCCCCCCCCCCCACTCTCCTCTCTTTTTTCTCTGTCGATTTGTCGACGTAACAAAGGCGACCGCGACTCTCTCTGTACTTAATATACTTATTGTCCGCTGATGATTCCTACGATGAAGTTAATTAGGGTAGCGGAAAGTCGACTGGTTAGGCAGATTCGCAAACTATTGCAGTTATTTCATCCTCTTATCGAGATATAATTTTTACATTCTCGTTTTATCTTTTAGCGATGAATTTTAATTGACGATGTACATAAAAAATCTTCAACTCTACAGTTTTGGTCACGCATGGCGAGATTTTTGAGACAGGATCAAAGTTCTTGGCTTAGTAGACATATTTAAATATAAGAATAAATTTGAATGCATTTTATTATAATTATAATCAGGCACAGTGTTTCTTTAAGCTAAACTTTTTTTGATAATATTCAGAAGACAGACTTTTCATTGTAAAAACTCGTGATTCAGTTTATTGATTATTATTAGAGAAAGTGCAAGACTAATTCATATTTATGCATTCTGTTAGTTTTGTAAGTGTAAGAAATTGACAACAACTGCGAAATTCTTAACCCCGAAGATAGGAAATTATTCTGGAAGAATAAACATCTTTTCATTTTGCATATAAATTCACTTCCGCATCCTTTGGACAAGTTTATGGGATATCGATACATATATCAGCCATCTTACTTCAGCCAGAAACTCATACACAGTTAAACGTTTCTGCAGGTATATCATCTTGATTTGTATGTAGTCAATTTTAAAGGCATTAGATAAACAATTTTGATAGCAGTTTAGGTTTTGGTCTACAAATAAAAAAATTCTACAATAAAAAATACTGTTCCAATTAAGTTACTTTGAAAAGCATTGTATATCTCGGATAAAAAGTTGCGTTTCTTAATCCGTAACGAACAGGTTAATGGATTCGTTATTCATTCGTCTCTCAAATATTCTATAAAACTATTAAGATTTGTTATAAGGGAAACTCACATATACCTATATTTATGTTTATACACGAAAATATTGCTGGCTATTTTTTGCTTATTTCATCGTTGACTTTTTGTCAAATCATGTGTTTTCAATTACGGCCGAGAAGAGATGGAGAAGTATAAGGAATAAAAAAATTAAATTCCTGTGATTATATAAACGTAGAAAAAGTAATATAATAGCAATGCTCATAACACTATATAGAAACCACATAGAAAATCGTTAAATATTTCTGTGCGGTTAATTAACTTTTGCGTAACGGTGAGATACGCGTTTCTAATTCATATTTTCTAATTTTCTTTATGGTTGGCACATAAAATGGTAATCCACGTGCGCCATTAAAAGTAGCTTTATAAGAGCTTTTATTTTGCCTAACATTACCTCTTTACCATCTTTATTTTTATATTCATACTGACGAGATAACAATATAACTTCAATTTTATTAATATTCATATTTACTATTTATTGATCGATTATTCTTGAATTTTGAAATGCATTCAAATAATCATTAGCTGCTAATAACTGATTAGCTGCAAAATACTTCTGAGAATTATTTTATAGTGATATTTCGAATTTCAATAAAACTTAGTATTTATGGTGATAATTGAGATGCTAGCGAACAAGTTTTCAACATGCAATATAATACTTAACACCCACTTAAGTATCGTGATTTTTATGATAAATTTAAATGAGGATCAAATGAATGTAGAAAATCTCATGCTTATAAATAAAATGTGTATCTAATTGAATTCCTGAATTAATAAAATAGAATTATTGGTTCAGCAATATCATGTAAAGTTAAAAGTTCAGTTTTAAATTCAATAAATATTAAATGAACCTGACTTACACACTTGAAGTTATTCCGCAATATTATAATATAATTTATTTTACCACTTATACTAATACTGAATTAAAATAATATAAGCTTATGACATTTTTATATCAACTAAATTCATATCATAAATAATTATCTGTCATGCTGTTAATTGAATTTGTATGTTTTTATCAATATAAAACTTCTGCTTGCGCATAAGAGTTTTTATTTTTTGTACAAACATGACTGATGGCGTAGGTTGTGTGCTCTGGTAACATCTGTGCGGATACTTAATTATTTTGACGATACCCGGAAATCCCTTGTATAACCCCTTCATACAGTATTTCTTCAGGTTATAATTAACAAACATAGGCCTATAATTCATTATCATCACTTGAGATGAAAATAAATTTTTATAAATAAACAATGTTTATTGATAACTGCAAGTAAATACATTATTTAAAAAAATCACATTTTTCCTATATTCTATATTTACATGCGCTGTTTTTGTTATTCATCGTTCATATACGCATACATTGTTTACTTTGATTCCTGTTCAAAGCATTGAAAATGAGAATTTCTTCTTTATTTTAAATACAGGATTCAATATTTGAACTTCGGTAATAATCGTATAGCTGTTTAAAAGATCTCACAGCAAACTATGGTCAATAATTCATCTGCTCAAGTGATAAAAAAAAGAAACTCGAATCGCGCTCCCTAAGCGGGAACAAACTTGACTCTAACTTTTATCAGGTGCAACGTAGCACACACACACACACACACATACGCAGGTTGCATTATTCGCGCATCAGAATTGGAAACTTGGTTTTCGCAGCGCTATGATGTGATATGGCCTTTTCACAAGTCGTTTCACGTGGACGTTCCCGAGTACATGTAATGGCCGTTAGACCTATGGTGGCTGTCAGAAGTCGCATTCGGTGCATAATGTCACGCTAGTCTGCATCCAGGCTCTTCATCTCGTCGCATGCGCCAACTTTTCCCATCACACAAGCAGCAGCAGCAGCAGCTCGCTCTTCTTCTCTCTCTCTCTCTCTCTCTCTCTCTGTTTTTCACAAATAACAGTCCAGGAGCATAAGCTAGCAGGGGTGTTGTACAGGAACTCTCGCTTTAGGAACTCTCTTCCAGACAATCTGCGCAACCTTACATCTTTGCGCGGATTTAAGACGGCGGTCCTCAAACACGTTGAAATCGATTCCTAGTCATCCGGACACTAAGCCCGTGACAAATGTAGCACTACAAAACGGAAAAATACCGACTTACACTACGCACTAGGGACAAACAGATGAGTTTATGTTAACTTATTTTGTTTTGTCCCCTATACAATGTTTTTAAAAGTGTGAGTGTATTTATTAGAGTGAGTGTGATATGAACGATTGGATTGAGTAAATGTTTCTTTTTAATTTTAAATGTTTTGTAAGATAGATATCGACTGCTTTGTAATTTTGTTTATTTGTATTTTTAATCTAAGACGCTCTGTGATACTACTTTTAAGGTTCGAAACATACTCTAAGACTGATTTTTGAGACTGATCAAGTTACTATGCCTGTGATATCATAGAAAGACTGAATGCAATTTCCTATAAGACTGATAAAGTGTATTATTGTAAAAGTTTATTATTTGAAATGTATTGTTATATTCGATTATATCATTTTTGTATACTTATACAAATAAAAGAATATCTATCTATCTCTCTCGTTCTCTCTCTATCGTCGAACGTTATAGTATAGAAAGCGATCGATTGGTTCTCGAGGAATACCTGCACGCTTGAGGGGGAGAATAATGGGGCAAGGCAAGGCTTTGGTGCAGTGCACGCGACAGGATGAAAAACGCGTAGGACATCGTGTTTCAGCCATTTATCGGTCCTCTTGCTTCCACTATCTTTGCAGTATCTGCTCTTGCCCCCCCCCTCTCTCTCTCTCTCTCTCTCTCATGAGTTACGTAAGATGCGTCTAACCTCCACTTCCCACTAATTAAGTCAGCGAGAGAGAGAGAGAGAGAGAGAGAGAGAGAGAGGCAGTTGACGAAACTATTCCAGCATTAATTAACGTTTAATTAATTGACAATTGCCGAGCGCAGATCCGCTACTCCTCACGCTCCACCTGCCAATCGTATAATTGAAGCGCTCTGGCGCTTGCGTTTGTTTTGGTTTTATCCGTTGCAATTGTTGCCGAGAGCTGTGGCTTAGATTAGCGCCTCGTTGTCAGATATAGATTTTCGCTGTCTCCGCAACGACTCTGCATTCCTTCGACGCTCTGTGTTCAATGACCTTCTTCGAGATGCTCTGCGCGCTGTCGCTCTCTTTTCCTCTCGAAGCCTGCACTGATTATTTTAACCGCGCGGTCTTACCTACGACCATCTGTGCACCACGGATTTACCCGATTACCTCGAGAAAATTGGGGCAAAGTAATTCAGGGCTCAAGCGAAACGTTACCTCTGCAGTATAATCAACTAAAATCGAATTACTTTGAGTGCAGTCACCATTAAATTTTCAGAAAATGCTCTGAATGCGACTTCGATTCACTCATAGCGGTCCCGATTTCATCTCCCCGTAGTCTATAGCTAAGCCCGCGGATATATTCTATCTATCTCATTGGGAATGGACCGTGAATCACTTTGCAGCGCGCACGATGAACAGATGTCACCAGGTACTGCGTTACGAATGTATACCAAACTCGGAGATCCCGTTGCATAAGAATTCCGGTGATTATTCTAGGCGTATTTATTTATTATTTTGTTATTTTTAAGGAAAAGAACAGATTAAATCCTTCGGTGCATTGGTATTCCTCCGAAATAGAATAAGTATGGCTCGTCTGCATCAAAGGCCGACGCACACACTGGTAGGGAAAGTGGTCCTGGTCAAATTGGCTGAAAATGTAGTATAATGTAGTTTATGATATCTTGATCAAAAGTCTCCATGGGCACAAAGTCCAACAATGGCCAATTTTCCAGATACAGAGGGTGAAACATTTGATTTAACGTTATACAGTATATCTGTATATAAAATCTTTTATATCGGAAACTATCCATTTTTGGACTTTTTGGCCATTGACATGTGAAAATAGAGAATAGTATAGTTCATGACTTCCTGATTAAAAGTGTCACTGGCCAGAAAGTCCAGAAATGGATAGTTTCAGATATATTAAGGGCTAAAAGATTTTATATAGATATACTATGCAATGTAAAATCGAATGTTTGACCCTCTCTATCTCGAAAATTTGCGATCGTTGGACTTCGTGCCCATGGAGACTTTTGATTAAGCTATCATAAACTATATTATACTATATTTTCTGTCAATTTGACCGAGACCACTTTCCCTACTAGTGTGTGCGAGGTCCTTTGTGCGTCGGAAGGTATATAACCATAGAATTGCATTAGCTTGAAACGTCACCAATTTAAACTGATGTATGATCGATAATCAAGCTAAATTATGTATACGAGTAAAACTGTAAAGCAGATAATCAACCCCTAACCTATTACCTACCTATAGATAAATTCAAAATACTTGCAGGATTAAAATCACACATTCATCATCGCTGTACCTAGCTAACAAATTAAAAAGATCGATCATAAATTTACTTCATTATGTTTCGATTAATAAACTGCGTATTTCTGGATTCCAGAAAATTATGGAAAAGAACTTTTCAATAATTTTACTCACTGATCGTAAGTATAAAACCCATAAAGTTTTGATGCTCCTCAAATTACACCTTTAAAATACGATTCATCAGTCATAGCCGGCTTTAAATTAAACGTACTGAATCGAATATTCACATCCTTCTAAAATTAGAATCCAATTAATGGCGGAAACGCAAAATGAAAACTTCAATTTCCAGGACTCGCCGCGTTCAACTGGTGAAAAAAATCTGACACCAAGGCGCAATCGGTTTTTCCCACATATCACCGATCCATCAGAACGTAATCATTCATCGCTTTAAGAATCTCACGTCGAACGGCCTACATGCCATATAACGCGTCCAAATACTTGGACAGCTTCTGCCTGTCCTATACATATATGTGTGGAATTTCAGTCATCTAATCAGAGCTAACACCTCAGTGTGTGTGTTAGTCGCGTGTCTCTGTGTTTCGAGGCCGAGCCGCCCAGCCATTAGTGTGTAACGCTAATGCAGTTCGACTCTCAGGGTGGCTGTATAGGCTTGGATCTGAAGGAGAGAGGAAGAGAGAGAGAGAGAGAGAGAGAGAGAGAGAGGGAGAGAGAGAGAGGAGAGAGGGGCTTTAAGGAGGTCGAGTCTCGCGACTAAGGGTTTCTCTTTGGATTATCGTTTGCGAATCGACTCGCCTGCAGATTATTCCTACCCATCTTTGCTCGGCACACTTTCCCACTTCCTCTCTCCCGCTCCTCGCACTGCGACCCGGATAATTTACTCGCTCTGAAATCGCGACGTTGCGTCGTTTATATCGACTTTATTCTTACCTTATCTACCTTGCTTTTTTTCTTCTTCTTCTTCTTCTTATCGTTTATTGATTCTGTCTGAGTGAATGATTGATGAGCCCCTGCACCTTCACACTTTAAACTTCTGCGAACAGTTTTATTCGGATAATATATATCGCGTCTTCAGTGATTTTAAACGAAAACGTTGTCGCGCGATTCTCTCTCTCTCTCTTTTTTTTTTGATGAACGCGCGCGAGAAAATGGCAAGTTTTATTTGACACTTGACGCGCAACGAGCGATCGCCGCGCGCAGCACCGAAAAGTTACAAGGAGTAATGAAAGTTTATAAACGGCATGAATTATCGCTCCATAAAAAGTAAGTTATACATTTAAAAATCATGGGAGCCTATATATCCCGCACGCCCACTCTCTCTCACGGCCAATTTAGCATTTCGGTAAAGGGCTAGTAACAAATATTTTATTAAACTGCAGCGGCATTCTCGCCGTACCGGTTGTCTAGAAACTGCCCTATAAACTTACCACTGAGTAGCTATTATACATCTCTCTCTCTCTCTCTCTCTCTGTGAGTGTGTATATGTGCGTGATCTCGCGTATATGGACCTTTATGCGCGCGCTATACCGTGTGAATGCCGCGGTGTAAGCGAATGGCCCTGCCTATCAAAATTACTACGAGCATGCGCTCTTTTTGTTTTATTTCTTTTTACATAAATAATTTTAATGCTAAAGTTGACAAGTACTTATGCCGCTCCGTATGGTAGGTGATGATTATACATGTACAACGAAGATGTTGACGATATTGCAAATTGCAGGAGGCGCACTGAGAGAAACGATGTCTTGTATTAAATGATCGGTGTATTTACAGAACCATTAATGAATATCATCTTATATTAAATACGAATACATTTGTCATGAAGCTGTAGTTCTTAACTGTTAACGTACGTTTGGATTTAATATTAATCCATCGTATTGTTGTTATAAGTGATAAAAATACTTAATTGTTAATGAATATGTATTACAACATATTTCAATTAATTTGTATTGATACTAAAATTTAAAGTTAAATAAAATATTAAATGTATTACTCTGCAGCGTGTCTATTTTATTAGAAAACCAAAGTAATATTATATTATAAATGCCTAATTAGATTCCGCAAAGAAAATGTATATTTACAAAAGCGTGAAAAGTAGAATATGTAGAGGTCAAAAATAGAGAGAGACAGAGAGAGACAGTGAGAAAGAGAGAGAAGAGAGGGAGAGAAAGTGTATATATATCACAATGTCGAACTTACGGAATGAATGAATTCAAATACAAAATGTTTGGTGTTAAATGATTGGGTCATTTAATATTAGTGAATCAGTTATTATCTATTAATCCACGGTGGATTTGATACAAGTCATCTGTTCAAGTGAATATTCATTAACAGTAAATGAATATTGAATTCGCCATATTCAAATCCACATAATATAACAGTTAATCCACAGTCATTTACTGCAAGACTTTTTCGCAGTGCGTGGAAAATGTTTTTAACTACTTTATGATTACGTGCATTAACAGCGAGTGAAAAACAGTTTTCAGAAAATCTTGTTGCAACATTTAAAATTATCGTAGAGAGTGTACAGGACTCGAGATATGCCTGACTATACGTGGAACGTTTCTACTAATCTTGTATGTCTATCAGTTTCCCTGTGGTTTAGATGGCTTATTATTGTTTAAAAATGATTTTATATTTATTTTTACTAGGACTTAGATACGTTAAAACTGAAGGATAGTGATCGAGCAACGAATATCTCTGTTTTTATCTATTACAATTTTTGTTACCTATTTACGAATGACGATATTATTGGATATGGTTCAGTTAAACCCCATGAATGATACGTTTTCATCAGGAGTAGAAAAAAAAAGAAAATGATCATTAATACTCGCAAATCTACTTTGAATACTTAATACTTTAAAATAAAATAATAACCTCATTTAGTCGAAAAAGGTATATCGTAGAAAGGCATTCATTTTTAATTCAGCTCTCTCATCAAATAGAGGGTCCAATATTTTTCTTTAAAACTAATTTTATTAATTATTATTCCATTTCGTTCCATGTCATGATACAGGTTTTGTACATCTATATTAAAACCATTATTTTATTAATTCCGACTTCGTTGCGAACTTCGTATGTATCCACAATTTTACCGTTAATTATTTTTCATTCAAAATTAATTGCTTCTACCTAAGTAGGAATTTATTTAGTTCAAAGAAACTTTAATTAAATTTCAAATCAAAAATCCTTTGTAAGTTATTCATTCGATTAACCTCGCTAGTTGTCGAAATTCACAAAGCCAGCGCAACCATGTTTCTTCCTCTAAATTTTAAAATTCCTATCCCAGGCTTCAAACACACATACACACGTAATTTGTATATGCTCGGGAACAAAGTTTGAACAGAGCGCACTCGCTGCAAACTTTACACCCTTCTGTCCATGAGAGAGAGACAGAGACAGAGAGGGAGAGAGAGAGAGAGAACCTCTCAGGAGATTTCCTACGAAAAAATTTTAAAGTTTTACTGCTGCCACTACATCATGTAGATGAACACGTGCACTTCTGGATTTGAATTCTCCAAAACAAAAAGGACTTTGACTTCGACCATAGTAGGATTTTCAGTAAATTTCGCTCAGAACACCTTTGTATTAATATCTCTTTCGATAATTAAGCCATTGTTCGTGTTACTACTTTCAAGTGTGACAATATCATTACAGAATAGTTTCGAAATTTGAATATTCAATCTTCCTGCACACAGTCGTATCCACTTTCCGAATCTTAATTTTCAAACATTCAAATATTCATATCTTTCTTCGAAGCATTTAACGGCTCGAGGCTTCTCAGCAAGTGACATCCCTGGTAATTGAGCTCTATAATCTTAGGACTGCGGCATGAAACAGCATGTAACTCGATCATCCGACCCACTTTAAGCTCCATTAAGCGCTGAACACTTATTTCGTTATCTCAGATCTGGTCCTCCATCTACCGGCTCGATCTACCTACAACTCTGCCCCATTCGCCCGGAACGCATAGGTACTCAATCTCGTCTCTTATACTTTTTTCTTTACTTTTCACGGCACATTAATGCACGTATAGCCCAGGTGTATATGCGTAGCGTAGCCGTGAGAAGAGGTAAGGGGATTGCTTAATCTCCTTAGCCTTATTAGATAGTTCCTCGCCGCGAGAATCAAGTCACGCGGGCTTGCACCCACATAACGTTAGTCCTAATTAAATCAGATAAGGCGCGGTCCCGCTCTGTGCTCTCGCGCGCGATCGTCCTGCCTTTCCTGTCTTCCCTCTACCTCTCTCGCTCCCTATCTCTCTCTCTCTCTCTCTCTCTCTGTCTTTCAGCTTGTAGGTATGTATGTATACCACACATCGCACTCATACCCTCTTGTTCGTTGGTTGCTTATACCCGTGGTGCGGTTGGTTCCTCGATTGTACGAGCCGTCGAGCGGAAAGTCGCGAGATTATTCGGGAGGTTCGGAGGGGGTCAGTAGCTACCACTTTTGCTGGCTTATATACATAGGGGCGGTATGTGTATATACAGATATATGCGTGTGTATGTTTGAACGAGCTTAGGGATATATAGACGTATAGGGTAGAGCGATGGTATATTATAGACTGCGTTGGCTCAGCCGTTGGTCAGCGCACAAATCAAAGATAAACCGAGCGGCGCGACATGAGCGCGTTATCTCTGCTCTCTCGGTTGGGTCGTAAAAAAAAACGTGGAGAAGCGAATGAGGGAGAGAGAAGGGAGAATGCGACGTGTACGCGGTCGTCCGCGTGAGGGATTCGTTTATTTATAGGTTATAAGAGAGTTCGGACCCTGGGACGAAGATATGATTTATATACGGGAATAAAGGAGAGAGAGAGAGTGAGAGAGAGAGAGAGAGAGAGGAGAATGGTGTGTTATTGCGGAAAGCTCGTTCGCGGGAGTCCGAGAAAACCATTGCCGAAGGACTTTGCTTTTAATGCTTATAAACTATCGGTATAAGTCGTCATGGGGAATCGAACGACTATTTTGATGCGTTCATTCGTTGTGTTATTGACACCGGATGAATTGTGTGCACTGTCTAATTTTTTTTTGTTCGAAGCTATATGCTTCTAGTGAGAATGGCACTGGGGATTTTCAACGAATATCAGCTAATTCATTGTAATAAAAAGAGCTCTTGACAACCTGCTAAGTCCTCCCGTTAGCACTACTATTTTAATCTCATGAGAGCTTGAATAAAAGCTTATTTAAAATACTTTAAAATAAAATCTTGATAATTCCCTGGAACCTCGATCCCTTTTAATAATTCTACCGTGAGATTTTCAGAATTCCATTTATTAATGTATGATGGGTCAGGGTTTTCTCTTCGGAGAGCTTCACGAATTCCTTGGGATTAGAAATAACGCCTGTCACCAAATCGAAAATCCTTTTGTCATAGTGAAATTAAAAAAAAGTTACGTGACCCAGTAATGGAAGAGCTTTGAAATTATGTTTATCCCGCTATTGCAAACAACTCATTATCCAGAAAATAAATAAAAAATAAATTACTCTTCAGCAAGAAAATTTGTTTCATAACAAACCTGCTTCGTGGATATAGCAATAAATCGGCTTTGGCCTGGCATATGTTTCAGACTGAGGCTATCGAGACGTTCTGCCGTAAGACGAGCGAGTACTGTCCACCGGGTGACACTGGATTGCCGGGAGCAAATGGATATCCAGGTTCAAAAGGTGACCAGGGCTTCCCAGGTATTCAGGGTACGCCGGGTATACCGGGACCAAGAGGACCACCCGGTCCCGTGGGTTCAAAGGGCGAACCTGGACTCGATGGCATCGATGGTAATACTTTGCATTAATTAACCAATACATATTATGTTTATTGAGCAAACTAAGTTTTTCTAGGTTCTAATTGATTAACTTGAGTTTTAGACCGTAAACAATTGTAAAGACTATTTTTAATTTCAAACAAGCGACTAAAATTAAGTTGGCTTTCTAGTACGGGTATTGCATTATATTTTCATCTAATTATAAAATAAAGTGCTGAAAATGTAAAGTTAAGCACTTGCTTTTTCTTTGCTAATAAAATTCTACAACCATTTCAATGTTGCATCATTATTTTTATTCAATAAATTTTATTAAAAAAAAAAAGTATCACATGGACGTTATTGTGAAATATGCGATATTTAATACATATTTCCACAATATAAATAAAAGCTTTTGATCCAAATTAAAATTATCAGAAAACTAATTTTATTTAAAAAAGTTTACTTTAAAAAAAAATATTATTTAAAAAGCATACATCGAACGCAATTGTGAGTAGCCAGTATGGGAAGTAATAAAAAACATATTTCACATCGACTTGTAACTCAAGTAGTATATATTTATTACGGACAAACTGATAGACGAATATAGTTATTGTTGAGATCATCAGAGCTGTTAATTTATTACACATATTAACAATTGATCTACACTTCAACAACAGTAATATTCTTCTACCAGTGCCAGTGTCGATCCGGAGTATACTCCCTTCTAAAGCCACCACACTCAAGATCGTCAGAGAGTCACGCACAGACGTCGCGAGACATTGTCTCGATCGATAAACCGTCCATATCCATTTATAAATAAGTTAATTAATTTGCCGATATTCCCAGAGCGAGGCCTTGGCGGCTAGTGTCTCGCTGTGCGCACAGCTCTCTCTCTCTGAATCTCGGCATCTCCATTTCTGAATGGGATCGCGATGATACGATCGTAGGGGATGGGGTTAGAAGGACGGGGTGGGTGTGGGGGATAGGGAGGTTTGCCATAGTATTCCGATGTTATGCATCCATTGTCTTCCGTAGGTATTCCCGGTGAGCCGGGATTGGACGGACTTCCTGGACGCAGCGGTAAAGACGGCGTGCCTGGCGAAGACGGTAAGCCCGGATTGAATGGCACTCCCGGAGCACCTGGTCGTAACGGCACCGATGGTACGTATATCCGAGACTTAATTGAACATTGTTTGGGGGGGTAGGGGTGTAAGGGGCTCGAGTAACCCGTGTGCATTTATTTACAGGCTTTCGTATATATTTGCTGCCTAATTCGCCGTGGCTTTATATGCGACATGTGTGCACATATGGTACTTTATGTCTTAATTCGCGCTCCTCGTATGTTTCAATCGTAAGGATCTGGCCATTTCATTTAAGACCCTTGAAATCCATTAGCCGAAATATACCCAGATAATATTTTTTTACTTCATTTTCTTACTATTGCACGTTCCGTTGCTATATCTTTAACAAAACAATAAGACTACACTTTCGTAAGTAGAAAAGGAGAGTGTTCGCTCAGAGAGCTGTACTCGTCCAACATATATCCTCCATTTACAAGGAATGCCAATACTGCAGTAGTCGTAAAAATAGAACCCAGTCGTATTACACGGCGAGAGAAAGAGATCAAAGAAATCTTTCGATTTATCAAAATGTAAAGAAAATAAAGCAGCGTGCATGACCTGGAATCGTCTTGTAAAAGTTCCAGCGCCCCGCGCGCGCAACTCGGACATGCGACGCGTATATGTATATACTCGCCGACAAAAGTCCTCCTCCATCAACTTTCTTTCCCTCGCTCGCAGATCCTCCCCTCCATTCCATTCTAATTCAATCAGAAAGTCAAGAAGGACCATATTCTATGGTGAAACAGAGCGCGCAAGAGGGTCTAAGGAAAAAAAAAGCGCGGCACTTGGAATTATATTCAATCTCCGGCTACAGTGTGCGTGCGGAAGCGAGCGAAAAGAAAAAGTGGATAAGAAAGAAAGTGAGATAGAGAGAGTGACAGAGAAAGAGGGAGAGTGGGAGGTGTAAGTAAAGAGATCTCCCTTGACGATTAGGTCCTTTGTGCTACGGGGAGCGCTGGTAGCGGTGGCCTTTTTGTGGCTCGCCTCCCCCCCCCCCAGTTACACACCCTTACTCTCGGCTCCGTTCACTCAATTATAAGTTATCGCTCTAATCTCCCCACAGAGCAGCTTCTCTCCTTTCCTCTTTCGCGCGCGCTCTTACCTATAGACCACCTACGCGCAACAAAGAAAAACCAACGACACGGTCAACAGTAGCTGGTGCTCTGCTTTTCTCGCACCTCAAAGTCTCGCGAAGACTTCGGTGAATCCTGTCCGGTACACTCGTTTATCGCGGAGCTTTTCGCGCGTTTGCCGCTTTCTTGCGATTGCTTGCTTCTGTCTGTGTGCTTTTTCTTTTTTTCTTTTTTTCTTTTTTTCTAAGCTACGCGTCACGATCTTTCGCTGGTATAGGCTCTCTCTCTCTTTCTCTCTCTCTTTCTCGTCTGTCTATGTTCCGCCTTCCGGTTTCCGCGGTTCCACACCTAACCAAATAAAGAGAGAGAGAGAGAGAGAAGAGAGAGAGAGAGAGAGACCGTCCGGACGCACGTAAAATTTCCGACCGACGGCTAGAGTGTAGTAGGGCCTTTCGCCTCGACCCTCCATGAAAAGATAAATTCCGCCATTTCCTTCCAAAGCTCTAAGCTAGCGCGCGCGCCAGACTTTTTCCAGCGTATGCTCAGTCGTTCCTTTTGCTCTGCACTGTTTCCCTCTCTTTCTCTCGCGCACACCGCAGTCCTTACCTCCGTTGCAAGCGCTGCACAGAGAGGAGAGATCCGCTCGGATTTCGCGGCTGCTGTATACACCGAAAAAGTTGCCAGCGCAGCCTCGCTAGGGTACACGATGTAGTTTTAGCCGCGGCAGAGTCACGCGACACCCAATCCCCTTCACAGTTTTTTCTTCTTCTTCTTCTGCTTCGTCTTCTTTCTGCCGCTCGCTCGTGAAAGCTGCTTTGATATCGGCACGAAAAAGAGCGAGAGAGCGAAAGCGAGAGAGAGAGAGTGGAGGTGAACTTTTCAGGCCGAGGCGTTCATTAAAAGATGCTCGTTCGCGCGCTCAGACGACCGAGAGAAGAAAAAGCCTTGGGGTGCAGGCCACGAGAGAGCGCGAAAGGCTTTGCAGGGGGGACAGAGATAGCGAGCGGAGAAAGTGTGTCGCGCCGAGGTGTCATGTTTCGAAGGTGCGCCTGCACACGGAATGAGAGCTGAATAATGTTGGGCACTTCGAGGACGAGGTGGAAAAGGGAACGGCTTCTGCAGCTGCCGTTCAACTGTTTGAGGAGAGCGAGATGCAGCGTATAAGGAGGGTACACACGCCACGCGCGACTCATTCTTTTTGCATGCAATTTTCCCCGGTGAAAAGAGATAAAACCGTCGTGTTACTCGCGTGATTTCGCTTTTTTTTCTTTTTCTTTTTTTTTTTTATTGCGTAACTCGAGAAAGTCTTGCTTTCATCTTCGTCTTCTTATTTCTCTCTCTGTGAACCGTGTCTTTTGAACGTTCGTCTGATCAAATTTACACGCATAAATACATTCAGATTCATGCACATTTACGGCCGCCCGCTTTTTTTGACCAGTTGCACCGTTTTACAGCAAAGCATAAATCGTGTTCCAAGAGCTGCACCAAGCTTAATTCTTGGACTCCGTGCCTTTCGCTGAAATCTTTTCTTGGGGCTATTCATGGAAATCAAACAAAACAATAATATTTTTCTTAATTAAAAGCGCCCCACCTTGGTTAAATTGTGCTTTGAGCGACTCATTAAAATTCTCTTTAAGAAGGGAGTAAGAGAACACTCGATTATACGGGACTCCAGGATTTAAATTTTTTTTTGCCTTATTAGCAGCTTGATTATGCAAAGTCGAACAAAACGAGAGAATCGTTTGCTACTCACACGAATCTCGTGTCCGGATCAAATATATTGGATAATCGCTTTAGGGGTCACAAAGGAAAAGAAAGGAGAAATATAGAGAGGGAGAGAGAAGAGGGATGTCTATTCGGTAAAAGGGTCGGAAAGTAGAGGTACTGGGGCGGGGAGGTGGGGGGCATCGAGGGAACGAGTCGTCAGTGGGATTGAGCGAATCGCGAGGACGGCGAGCGCCACTCGAAACACCGGACTGTACATAGTAGGCCGACGTCTGTGTCTCTTTCCTCTCGCGGCGATTCCGCAGCCTGAAGAGCCATTTCCAATAAAATCGCGGGATGGAAAAATGTTTGATCCCCCCGCGCCTTCTCCCCCGGCTGGTGCTGTCGCGCCGCAGTGCTCTTTGTTTCTCTCTTTTCGTTCCGATCGCGCGCGGCCAATTTTTTTCCCATCCCCCTGTTTACCTTATTCTCTTCGGTCTTTTCCTATCTCTCTGTCTCTCTATTGCTCGGCTCTTTCGATTCGAGCTTTGCCGCTCCATTTGCGCTTTTCCCTAAGGTCGGATTACGCGCCTGGCTGATAAAATCGCAGGCTATTTAGCAGCTCGATTTCCTGGACAGTATTTGAAATGGCTACGGAGTGCAAACTGCGAAAGCGCATTTGCAAAAGTCACCACCCTCTCCCCTGGACTAATGGACTGGAGTCTAGTTTAAAAATGCAGATTCGTGGATACACGTTAAAATAATATTAAAATACGAGATGCGAAGTAAACGAATGCATATTTTTTTTGAACAAGTGCTTCCATTAAAAATTGTATATATTTTTCAAAATCCCTTTAAATTTGGATTCGAATACAGAGTACTTTGCTGAAACTAGGATTGAATTTTTCTGTTTAAATAAATAATTCGTTTTTAATGCACATTCGTGTGTAAATTGTTGATAAATATATACATTAAGCTACCGTAAATAAGGTTAGTCGTAGTATTATTTACTTCCTAATAAATTGATTTTCTCAAAGTAATTGTTTTAGTCCTCCAACTGCCTGTTCTTCCGCTCTCATACTCCTTATAGAAACGTTATTGCGCATGAATTAGTATAGGTGCGTCTTTCGTCGACCACGTCCTCGCACAATATTTTCACTAATTCCCTTACACATGCCTTTTAATATAAAAGCAAATTTGATATAAAAGAAAAATAAACAGCATACCGCAGCTGTATCACAGTACAAACAGGAACAGCTACTTCCCCGCTTACAACTATTTTCCATCTCAACGCGCGTAGCTGAATCCATCTCTTGCAGCTGTGACATAGCACTACTCTCCTTGTCAATGTAAACACGCTCGGAGCAGCAGTAGCAGCAGCAGGAATATTTTGTATTTTCCCGCGGCTCGAGCTGTAAAAAGGAATCGAAGGTTTACATCTCCAAGTCTCGTTTCGCTGGCGCTCGAGACTCTCTCGATGAAAATCCAGGCGTCGCGGTCTTACTCTCTCTCTTCGTTCGATTCCCCTCGCAAGCTCATCAAAAATGGCCCGCGTTACCTCGGAAGCCGCGGATGCGAGTCTTTCGCCTCTCGTCTCTTACATTCTCTACTTTTCGACTTGCATCGCGTTACACACGTATACACACATATACGCACATCCTCTTAGGTGACTTGCGGGCAACTCACCCGCGGCGATCGTATAGAGCGCACGTGACATCTGAGAGCACAGAACGAGCTCTATGAATTTCTGGGATATGTACCGAGGGACCCGCTGGGGAAACGTGTTAAATAGTTGGACGGATATCCCCGAGTCCTGAATATTGCGCGGAAGAGAGATGCGATGCTTTGTATTCGTATATATATAGTGGAGGAAAGACGAAAATAGAACTAGCGCTGTGCTTCTGTCAAAACGTTTCGTACAATGTAAATATAAGCTGCCCTTTTCATTTCTATGTAAAATAGACTATAAGCTAAGTAACTTTGAATAATCATAATTATTAAAGTTACGTTTATAACAGTTATATTGTAAGTGCAGTACATGAAAACTGATGTTGTTCAGTTGTAAAACAGTTCAATTGCACAAATGGATGCAATGCGCGACCAATTAGACACCAATTAGCGACAGTATGTTTTCTTAAATTCAGTTAACTTTTCGTATATTGTCGGTCGCCAAAGCAGCTTCTGAACGAAACCGCGATCAACGAACGTCTGACTATCTGGAAGTTTGTGCATCCGTCCAATAAGAGCCAGCGTATCGCATCGAGATACGCGTTGGAGCGATCGCAAACTACCTTTAGCCTCGGTAAGCGTGAACATGAAACACGTTTAAAAGAGAACTCGAGGGGTCCGCTTTAAGGTAGATTTTCCTAGCTCAGAGAGAGACAGAGAGAGAGAGAGAGAGAAAATGAGAGAGGGCAGAGTTGAGCTCTTGCTTCCTTTTGTGGACACACAGCACACACAGAGGAAACTGCGGGGGCCACTGCGGATTGTTTTCTGGAACACGGAGTCGTCGTCTACGTCGTCGTCGTCGCGGACGAGCCTCGGGCCTCTGCTCTTTCGCGCGCGCTCCGCAAACTTCAATCTCGCGGAGACTTTACGCTGCACAAGTGCCAGTGAGAGAGAGAGAGAGAGAGAGAGAGAGCTGCTCTTCCTCTTCCGCCTTCTTCGGCACGCGCTCGGGCCGCTCGCTCTCATATTCCCCTCAGCGACGCCACATGAAACATTTAAAGGAATCCGGGCTATTGTTCTATCACGTATGTGTATGTGTACGTGTGTGCGTGTGTACGTGTGTGTGCGTGTGTGTGTGTGTGTATGTCAGTATGTGAGAGAGATTGAGAGCACTTATTTATTCAGAAGTTTCGGCGCTCTATGCATGACAATGACGCATCGACTGGCGAGGCCTCTCACTCTCTCTCTCTCTCTCTCTCTCTCTCTCTCTGATCGATGGCTGGATCCGAGGATGAGACGAGTATTTTTAGAAGTTTAGATGGGTTACTCGAGCTTGACAAGCTCGAGTGTCTAGATTTTTCGTCGAGTATAGCTCTTATCTTTTTTTTTAGCGATGGAGATTCTTTATAGAGCTGTGGGGTCGAGCTTGCGCCGTTTGATAAAGCTTATATAGCTCATGGCTCGTGTAGGCTGACAGGGTGGTAACAAAGTTTTGTTACGCTTAAGGTTTCATGAACCGCGCTTGACATGTGGGTGAGCGTAAAGACACGGCTGTATCGTTAATTCTGTCTATAATGCCTTTTTGCGAGGACTGCTTCGAAGTTTCAACGGCTCAAACGGCTCAGCAGGAGCTGCGATGCAGTTTTTAATTAGCAAACTTTGTTTGCCACACACATGCAGGATCAATATATACATAAGTAGATTCGCATGTAAGTGGCTCTTGTCCGGCAAAACTTTCAATTCGCAAGCGTTGTCTCGTTTTTCATTTTGCTAATTGTTTGCCAACGCCGAGCGTGTATATAAGTGGAATACATTATTATAGCAACCTACTGGGCGGGGGTAGGTAGGAGAGTTTGCGGTAGTCCCTGCGCTTCGTTATCATATGAATTAAATTAGCTCAAAGGTGCCTTTGTAAGTAAAGTCGTGCGCTAAGAGTACGTAGGGGCACTACGTTATTCTATATATATATATACTTGCCTGATGCTCTCGAGTCTGTGTTTCGAGAGAGAGAGAGAGAGAGAGAGAGAGAGATGACGTAATGCAAAGGATTTTCAAATCAAATTCCCTCGGCCTTATTTTCTCTTTACTTATATGTATTTACTCGGTATAGCGAGAGCTCACGATGCACCCACACAGCGCGGATGTGCACACGACGGAAATCAATTTTCATAAAATCCGCGCCCGATAAGCAAAGTTAGCGTTTTCTCATTTTCCCGCCGTATACACCCCTTTGTTCTCTTTCATATATGTTGCGAAAGTATTCCGCAGGGCAAATAATGAGAATTTGTGGATTTTAAGTGAATGGCGCGGGTCTACTATGACATTTTTCCATACACCGTATATTTCGATATTTTCTTTTAAGTAGCAATTTTTAAATAAATTCCTGGTAGCTTTATTACAAGTCTTCTTTTTTTTTTTTTATTACATTTTACGAATATTTGGCTTTGATGGGATCTCATATGACAGCAAACGATGGATATACACGTAAAAAAGTAAAACAAGAGATAAAGGTAATATTTTTAATTTAAATTACTCGCCTGTTCGCATATCTTTTTTCATTGGTAGAATAATGAAAAAAATATGAGAGATCCGTAATATCTCGGAAAATGTAGCATGTAATAGTATATTATTGAACAATCTGGTATAATGACCTTCCATTTCTTTAAAAGTCATTACGCTGCATTAATCCTAAAAAATCCCTAATACTTTAATAAAATGATTAAACAGAATTATTCAAAACTAGATTTCCGTATATTAAGTGGATAGCTCGAATGCATAATTAGTAGATACACATCGTAGACGCACAAACCCACGGACAAACACACACACACACACGCACACACAGTCAGTATAACATACATTTGTCTTTGACTCTATAATCCAGAGGATGGAAAGTGCCTCCAGGCAGACAATCTGCTTTGCCGATATCAAAGCGATTATCCGCATAAACGCTCTTTCTCCGTCTACACGGTGCTCTTATATAGCTCGGTCCTGTCGGCTTTATATACCGCGAGGAGAGCGAGCGAATTTTTCCGTGCCACCGAATGCGGAGCCTTTTCAATGCGACTTGCTCCCATTCTCTCTCTCTCTCTCTCTGCCTCTCTCGAAACTGGCGGGTGGCCTGATGGACGTCGAGTTGCCGACGCGGCAACTTCAATTTGCTTCATCCCACGATCATACCCTTTAGTCTACTTCTACGTCGATCCCTTGGCTTTTTCTTCCTTCATTCGTTCCCTCCTTTCTTCCTCTTCTCCCTCTTCTTCTTCTGCCTCTTTTATCCATTGTGCTCTCTAGTATTTTCTCTTAGTCTGGAGTACCGCTGTTTTCCTCCTGGATTTATTCCTTTTATTGAACGCGAGGTCGGACATGCCTCTTTCGTGCCACGGTCTTACGTTTTCCTTATTCGCTGAGAAGGAAAAGAGCTTGCGTTGAAAATAGCGTATTCCAATGGATTGGGCTAATGAATTGAAAAAAATTCCCTTTTTAATTCGCAAAGTCAATGCTGTGTTAATTTTAATATAAGTTCATTAGTCAGCTATGTTCAATCTTTAAAAAGCGTGGGTCTATTATTGTGAATTTATTAGGTCGACCAATAATAAACCATAGAATTATTGTTTAAAAAAATTTATTGCATAAGTTTATTATTGTAATGTCGAATTCAATATATTAGAGCTGTATATGTTTTAGTATACAATTGAATAATGCATTTCAGTAATTATTAAAATAAAATGTTTAGTTTCCATTTTTAGTTTATGCAGTTTATTTATCAAATATCTATAGTCAATAAATTATTTCTTGGATATACGTAGAATATCAAATATGACAAAAAAAATTTTCTTGCAATATATACGTATATATATATAACAAATTGTAAATATGGATAACATTTCAAAACATATATAGAAATTCTTTTTGTCAATGATATAGTCAAATTATAAAAGAATCATTATAATCCATTTCAATTTTGTAACGACTTTTACCTTTGTCAGAAAGGCTATTGTAATGAAAAACAAAACGATTAAAAATCAATTGAAAAAAGTAAAATGATAAAATAGCTAGTATCGTCGCTATATAAATAAATCCCCCAATGCAACGATTTCCAATCTCTTTCGGCACGATTCTCGCACATTCAGCATTAGCGTTCCATTCGGTTTACAGTTCGCTCCCGAAATTCATCGCGCATTCACACGCACCAAACAACAAGGGCGCATGGGAGAAAGGGTATCATTCCCACCAACACTCCGCTGACTGACAAAGAATCGCGAAACAATCATACTCGTGATTTCTGGTATATATATAATGTGCATGACACGCACACAAACGCAAAGCTGTTCAGTCGCAAAGCAACAGCTCACATACACACAGAAACCTTGAGACAGTCTCTCGCAAAGGCTGTAGCTTTATATATATTGCAGGTATATATACAGAGAGAGAGAGAGAGAGAGAGAGAGAGAGAGAGAGAGAAGACTAAGTACGGAAGTGCGCGCCGGCAGTTGCGGCGAGATCAACTCGCCCTTATACCCAACCGCAAACTCTCCCGAAAGTGCAAGTGCGTGTTCAAAGCATTCCCAAAGGCTTAACCAGAGAGACAGAGAAGGAGAGATAGAGGGAACGCGGGAGTAGACGGGAGGCCAAGCGAGAGCTGCTGCCATATATAAACGATATTCCGAGAAAGTGCGCTCTATCTCTCGGATCAAGCTCGCCGGATGGTGTCCGTGCGTGCGTGTGTGTATCAAACCAAATCTTGGGCGCGCGCGTGCAGACGCAAACGCCGCATGAAAAGGCTCAAAAGGCAATTTACTTTATCGGAAGCGACCCGACATACCCCTAGCAGCAGCAGCAGCAGCAGCAGAGCCGCCGTTCTGTTTATGACGTTAATTTCGTTGCGGCCGGCGCGATGCTGATTTGGATTTTGTGGACTCATCGCTTGCGTATGTTTATGGACGCGCTTTACTCTCCCGACCACGCAGCAGTTGGTTAAATTTTCGCTGATTATGCGCATCGCGATTATGCCCGCTGTATCATTGTAATGCACTGGGACGACTTTATCTCGGGGGAGTTTTATTTTTTGGACTTTCGGTTAGTTTGATATATAGAAAAAAGGGTTTCGTAATTGCGATTATAGCTTAGTTTAGTATAACACTGAATGCCATTGATTTTCTACGTAATTAAAGCGGCTTCAGCTCTTATAGGGCTTAAGATTATGCTTGAAGATATTATTAACTAGAATGTATAATAATTACATGGTTTCGTTAAGACGCTATTGGAATATAGTATCGTTTCGACACTAGTGCGATAAAGGGATATTACCCTTGTGTAAACGTTTGCGCACGAGCGAAGCGAGTATATGAAAAGGTCATACGAGGGTGAAATGTATCGAATCGTATTTTATGACACAACGTGTGAGATAAGCTCAATTTAACATATAGATGCATCATCTTTCTTGCGTGCTATAAATCGAGCTTCTCACACGGAGTGTTGCAAAACATATGTATTCAAACCAAACCAAGCTCAAGTTCCAACGTATCTTCTAAAAAGTAATTAATATTTATAGCTCCAACTAAATAATGGATTCTTTAATTCAATACAGGTTGACAAACTTTCGTTTATAGTTTTTCAATTCTCTTTTACAGTGCATTGCAGCGTGAGTTCGCTATGTCGCAATGAAACTAAGTGTAGGGGCGTAAAGCATTTAATGACATTTTTCCGAGTGGCAATATGTTGCGAAAGCAAGACAGAGAGCAGACTAAGCATACATCATGCTCGGTGACAAGTGAACGACATTTGCTGATGAATATTTCTCCCTTGGCAAACATGGATATGTCCTTGATATCGATAACCAGATTGACACGTATGAATCGTCAATTTCCAATGCCGCCATTATTCAATTTGTGCACACGTTGCTCTCGCAACAATAATACCACAGGGCAAAGTAACCATTAGCTAAAAGCTAAATCGACGAGTAAATAACGTTCATTGCATTTCATCGTTACACGCGTGAGCGATGCTCAAATCGCGTGCGGTAGTTCTCGCGCAATATAAGCTGGAAAAGGAACAAGAAAAGCAATCTTCCAAATCGATTCTTTAAGAGCCATAAATATCCACGCATATTTTCCAAGCTTCTTTGTATAGTGCAAGTCGAGCCATTGCGAGCTTGGCAAGTGCTTCCAGCAGCCATTTTCTAAATGCACTCCGCACACTCGAAAAAAAGGAAAAACAAAAAAGAAAAGGAAATCACGAGTTCTCGGCATTCCTCAACAAATAATACTCCATTATTCCTTGCCGAGTTACCGCGCGAGAGGCAAAAAAGCCTAATAATACTAACGGGTGCTCGCGGAGCAATTCCTATACGTCGAGCGAACAGCCGCGTTCAAGTTTTTCAGTTCTCGGTGCAAGAGGAAAAAGAAAGTTAAAGAAAAAAACAGATTTCTCATTTCGTTAGCGGTATTTTCCCTCCAGCTTCTGTTCTCTCACCCTTTCAAGAGTCGAGGAATCGATTTGCTCGCGCTTTATGCGCGCCCTATTGCTTACACAAATGTTTTTTTTTTTCTATACCGCCCCTTTGCTTGCGTTTCGGTTATGCGACGCGAGAACGACGAAAATGCCTACGATAGAAATGAGCGTTAGTAGCGAATGCACGCGCGCTCGCGCGCTCTCGTATATAATCACCGCGCACTTGTTGAAAGGACCATTACGCTTGGGAAATCAAGACCGAGTTGCAGAGCAAGCGAGCATTTGGAGAAAAATTAAAATCACCGCGTGTAAGGTAAATTAATTCGCGAATGTTTACGAAAGCGGTCGAGATTTCCCAAGACAGCTGCTTTTTTTTTTTTAGTTAAACTAATGTCACTGTTGATGATTTTAAATATCATTTTGAAGTGTATATTTTTGTGTGTGTGTGTGTGTGCGAAATTCGTTTTCTTCCGGTGTACCCAAATTTAACTACGTCCCATTGTTGTATGGAAAAGCCACACTTTCCCATAGAAACTGGTTTACGACGTCTAAGAATTTACTTTTCCCGCTTTTCCTTTGAGTCATGTATTTCTTAAAACTCAGTTTTCACGTTTTTGCGTAATGCTTCAGCTTTAGAATATACTTAATAATATAAACCTAACTCGGAGTGTACGTTTTATACATGTACCTATCTTAACGTGCTCCTAAAAAATCGACATCAATCCATTACATTTTAAAAGCCGCATTCAACCTCATTCAAAGTCTCCATCAAACAAATCAACCACTCCGAACGAATCGATTCCTACTCCTCGAGAGGCCCCTCCGTGAGAAAATCCTAATTCGATCACTCGGCCCACAAACCAGCTCTCCGGCTTTCGTAACACAAACTAAATATACTGCAAATCGCTCTCTCTCTCTCTCTCTCTCTCTCTCTCTCTCTCGTAAAGAAGAAAGCCGAGGGAAAATGAAAGCTCAAGCTCGGAAGTACGGAAGCTCGGGCGCAAAAGAAAAGAAGAGCTGCCGCGCGGAGGAAGGAAAAATCAGTCCATCCATTCGAAACAGCGCTTGGAGAATCGTCATTATTCCATTCTCGCAAAGTGCTCCCCCCTATAAAGTCCGCGGAGAAGAAAAAAGCCGCGCTCGTATAGGAGGAGAATAGAGCTAGGAGAATGAGGCGGCGAAGAGCCATACACTACATGTATGGATGTGTCTGTGTCTGTGTGTGTGTGTGTGTGTGAGAGAGAGAGAGAGAGTCGTCTGTACGAAGCAGCTCTCTGAGCACTCAGACGGAATAATGCAGGCGCGTCGACGACCACCTATAAGCAGTATCGCCGCGTCTGCCCCGCCGCCACACAACCGAGAAATTCATGTCGCGCGCGCATGAATCTCGTATGGACGAATCGAGACAACGAGCCAGATAGAGAGCGAGAGAGAGAGAGAGAGAGGGAGAGCGCGAACTGAGGATTTACGCTGAAATATAGAGTGCGAGGCTGGCTGAGCGCTTGCGCGCCAGAGGCGGAAGCGTACTTTTAAGTGGGTTATAAATTTTTAGCGCTCGGCAACTAGCACTTTCTCTCTGGCTATCCTCTCTCTCCCTCCTCTCTCTCTCTCTCTCGCTCTTGCACACACGCACCGGCCGTGCCGCTTTAAATTTCAACAATATCGACCTTTTACGTTGGGTCCGCTCGCGCGCGCGTCTGTGCTTGTGATCACGTCCTCCGCACCTCCTGCTGTTTAGAATAGCAAGAATGGCGCCTTTAAAAGGTGCGAGCGAATGAATTTTGGCGTCGCTTCGATTTCGCGCGCCTGTGCATGTGGGCGACAGAAAACGGTATAGAGCAGGTCTTTAAATTTCACCTATATACGCTTGGGGGGAATTTATGCGCTTAGGTGTATGGGTATAGAGGACGTATAGTGTTCGGAGTTATGCGATTTTGCGATCGGCGTGTATAAACTTTCTCATGAAGAAGCCATATTGCTACGGGGCTTTTTAGCGCTCCGGGCTTGCCGCCCTAAGAGTTATACGAGGGCGCGGGCGCGCGCAACCAGGGGACTAGCTTGTGTTTAATGAATCTCCGAGGGGGCGTCGTCGTGAGCTGAATACTGGCCCGACGAGCCCTACCTCTAATGTCGCTCATCTACTCTTTTGGTTTCGAGTTTTTATTATGGGTTTATGGCCTCGATGGAAATTTAGTTTATGGCTCACTTCTATCTTTTTTTTTTGTTTTGGATATTTTGGGATTTTTTATGTAATGAGAGTTGGTTATACTAGCGTGGATTGAAATGCTCGTCAAGTAGTAACAGTAGGACACGGTCCAGACGCAACGACAACTTGCCGATTGTCTGCGCATAAAAACTGATTTGTCTCTGTAAATACGAACTTTTAATCGCGTTCAGTGCTTAAAAATAGAACTAGAACTGATTTTTAGACAAACGAATCGATTAATCGAACAAATATCCTATTTATATCGCCCAAGTCTTACGCGACAAAAATATTCGTGGAATAATTGTGCGCCAGGAACGAAAGATCGCAATCGCAAGCGTCTCCTCGACTAAAATTCCAATCGCTGCACTGTACTCAATGTCGACTCGAGCGCTCCTCTCCGCCGTTCGAGAAAATAATTAATCCGAAAAATCAATTTTCTGTTTTAGGACGGAACGGCTACCAAGGACCTCAGGGCCCTCAAGGACCTCCAGGCATCTCAGGTATATACCTATATATATGTACATATATATACGCTTCTTATTAAACTCTCGTCGTCCTCCGGTGAGACTTTATACCTCGAACCTTATAGATGAAAGTATGGGCTTTTAATCCGCTCCCCGAATAGAGCTATACCGGATCGTTGCGCATGTGCGTGTACAGAAGGCTTCTGGATCGAAGTCCGGGGAGGTAGGTAGGGTTGGAAGGGAGCAATGGAACGTTACACCGTATAGTCGTCGTCTACGTCGTCGGGGCCAAAGACAATTAGCGACGTGGGAAAGGGGAGAGAGAGAGAGGATGATGGCTTTGCGTAGTAGATTAAACGATTGGTGGGGCTGGGAAGGGAGGGAGGGGGCTTAACGAGCGTTTAATTACTTCGTTATCTTGGTTTCTTTGGCTGTGCGATCGGCCACGTGGTGCAAAGTACCAGGAGCCTTGCAAATCTCGTAATCTTTGGACCTCGGTACGGTGGAGCTTTTAAATGTTACACTCGAGCGCGTATGCAACTACTTCGAACGCGGAAATTAATTTTTTGGTGGTCTCGCGGTTTCGTACTCGTATATACGCGTTCCTTTGATTTGCGCGAAAACACAACGATAGAACGCAATCGCGCGCGAGATTTAACCTTTACAGTCGATTTGCGCGCGAAAATTGGTGTCCGTTTATTGAAAGGATTGAAGGGGGATAGATTGTATATCGAAACGCCGTCCTTCCATGCGAATTCATTCCCTCGATAGTTAGCTTAATGGCAGCCGATACAATTCGCGTAAGTTTTATTCGATTAGTTTTACGTTGGTGAAGATCAGCTCGACTCAAAGGCAAATCCACCGTCGCTTACTTTGCAGTGTTATCGTAATAATTTTTGGTGAAACGCCAGTTAATTAGAATATATAAAAAAAATGCTTTAATTAAGGGAGAAAAAAAACGGACGGTTGACCTCCTTAGCCGCTTGGAGAGCTGACAAAAAATATCCACGAGCTCGCGTGCTGATGCACTTTTTTGACTGTGCGCGCTCGCGCGGGGGGTTAATCGAAGACCAGTTGATGGATGAAGCTGCCGCGCCGTAACTTTTTTCCTTCTTATATGATATTGCCTTGTGATTGAGTATCTGCGTTTTCAGATTTTTAGAAAACTTTTTAAATTAAGTCTGGTTAGGGAGGCTAGCGCCAACTTTTTGTTTTACATATCATTCATTACGACTTTGATATTCGAGAATGATAGGTAGATAAGAGATGATATTATTGAAAAGATCCGTTACGCAAGAGAAATTCATTTGATGATTTTCCGATTGACAAAAATCACGAGGATTGATAGGTAAAAAAGCGCATCATCAACCATCGAATGAATTTCACGTGTGAGCCGCGTTCAAAGCAAATATAATATATAGCAACGCGAAATCACTCATAGTCCAGAAACGAAATCATCCGACATGCAACAGCAAGAGCCCGCGGATTTCGCGTGCGAACCCGCTAGGCTCTCGCGCGTACTTATATAAGCGTCGTAGCTAAGTAGCATCGCGGTGATTGCGGCAGCTCCACGCTTAATGCACAAAGGATACGGGGAATGGAGGACGCTCGGTTTACCGCCGCTGCGGTTTAATAGGGGAACGAGCTGCGCTACTCTCTCTCTACACACACACACACACACACGCTCGTGAGCAAAGGGGGCATATATACACACACGGGGGGGCTAATGATTAAGAGGGCTTGGTGTAGCGAGGGTGAGAGAGTATAGACGAGCGACGCCTGTTGCAGGCAAAATGGGTCTACGCGGACCGCCGGGACAGGACGGCAAGCCCGGGGCGCCGAGTATCGTCGCCTACACGCCGTTCCGAGTCAACGCCACCCATGGACACATCGATACCACCGATCTACTCGTCCCACCTTCCATCACTGGTAAGTTTTTTAAGGGCTTTCTTTTGGGGGGGTTGCAGTTGACAGAGGATATTATATAGGTATTGAGTGGTATTCCGAATCATCGGTCCTTTAATTAAAACTATGGGTTATTGGTTTGCATGAATCGTTTATTCCAACTTTAATTTTTACTTCACTTCAAATCAATCTGTATTATTTCTCTAGAACAGAAATTGTTATCTTTTTTATTAAACTTTAATCCGTGATGAGTAAAATAATTATAGTTACAGCTTAATTTTCTTGTTAGGCCGGGTAATACAAACAAAATACAGGTAAAACCATTATGGTTTCAACATTACAATGCTTATCAGGTTTCATCTATATATCTACTGTAGATACTAAATACTGGAAATTTCATGGCAACATATGTTATATAGATTAACTTTAGAAATTACTCCGACCGGTGTATTAATTTTCCACAGCTTTAATTAGGCATTCATAAAAGTAATAATAATTCATATAACTTCAAATGATCATGCACATATCCAACCCAAACAATGAGGCACGAGAATATGCAATAGCGCATAAAAGCTGATTCCGTTCGAGGGAAACATCGCCACTAACGACATAATAAAACTGGCGGCGGGAAAAATTGCACCCGCGAAATGCTAAAAATTAACTGACCTCGAGGATCGTAGAAAAGAGCTCGTTATCACCCGCAGTTTCATTACTCCCAAATTCTGAACAATGAGCCCTGGCCGTGATCAACACTGTAGAAATTTCCATTTCCGTGGAGCCCAGCGAGAAAAGTTCAATCTATTCGAAAACAATGGACATGGAATTCACCTTTTCGAGAACTCAAGCCCCTCCCGCGATTTATTAATATGGTGAGTTTGTTCCCGCTGAATAATTTACGCGCTTCGCGCGGATCCCTGTTTTTGATCCCTGATAATGGCTACGGATCGAGCTGCGATTCATCGGGTTCCCAATTCGAAAGGACAAAATGGCGCAAGGGCCGTTTTGTGAAAATCAAAGCGTTTTGTTGAAATAAAGAATAGCCCCGGAAAGCAAACATATTTTGCTCGTGGCTTTTTGATTGTTGAACCGTTAAACGCGTATTTAACGGCTTGAATAAATGCACACGAGAAACGCAGTCGCGTTTCTTTTTGTTTGTTCACCTACTCAAATCGCCCGGGAAAGTTTCCTCTTGACACAAGTCAGCTCCGCTTCGGTAAACTTTTTATTTCAATTTTTCGTTTCGCAGAGCTAACTCGGGACCGTTTAGAAATGGGATTAACATTTTTAAATGTTTATGTCCTTCAGCTGAGATTTGTTATCTTCTTCCGGCGCGCTTGAATTGTTTTAAAATTTCGTACGACTTGAAGATAAGTGTCGCTTAGGTGGACTACTTAGTGATGCTAAGCTTTTTTGAAAAAGAACATTTTCTCGCTTCAAGCTACTCTAATTCTTACATGTGTTTCAAGATTTTTATTGCTTAATTCATCCAAATTAAATTTTTATAAATATTTTATCGATAACTAAATGTGATATATATATTTAAATAAAAAAAAAAGACTAAAAATTGTTTCGTATAAACAACATGTAGAAAAGAGAGTATAGTGTTTAGGATATATGGGTTACGATAAATTGCTTAAAACATAACCAACTTTTACGAACTGTTAAAATTCAATACAAACATGAATGTTTCTCTACTGCTGTCTATCGAATAGCTATTTTTTAAAAAAAAAAGTATCAAAAAGAGCTTTGAAATACGTGAAACTTTGTGATACCTAAAACTAGAATATATACTAGATAAATGTAACTATAAATGAGAATTATGTACACATAAATACAGGTACTAATACTCTATATTATAAATCTATTCGTTTATTGAATTCAGGAATTTTCATGAAATTTTTATCTTTTTCTTCTTCCCCAGAAAAAACACAATTTTCTTTTAAATTTATGAAAACATCTACGTTACAATATGGTACAAGCTTATAAAATTTCACTTTCATAAGAAAAATTCAGACTTTGTCAAGGATCTTCTAAATTTTTAATAATTTTACAGTCAAAATTTAATATTTGAACTATATTTTAAAAAAGAAAGCAACCAAAATAATGTAGAGTATTTTACATTTTTAATGGGTAATGTAGAATGTGGGTAATATATAATATATCATATATGTATAAATATCATATTAAACAAAAAGTATTATTCTTGGTTTATTTAAATTGTGAATTACTAGATATGGGATGGCAAGTATCGTTGAAACTTCCGCTTATCGCTGATTAAAATTAAAACTGACGGAAATGTCTTATATGTATAAGGATATGTTAGCCACATGTGTACAAGTTTTTAACACTTATTTTTTATTATTGTATTAAACAACCAAGTCAATACGTACGTACAAAATCTAAATGTCTAAAGTAGCAATACAAGCTTGAACGGAATAATGATTGGTTTAGTATAATAGTATGAGAATAATACTGCGGTTTATATTTACTCTCAGTATAAGTAACAGTTATTACTAACATATATTTTCTGAAAATTTAGCAATACAAACCAATACAATATTCAAACAGTACACAAGGAAATCGAATATAACATTCGAATTTGGTCGCGCATTGGTGCTAAAATGAAATGGTAATTTAACGAGCAATATTTTGGTCGGATCACCAGATGCATAACAAATCAACATTTTAATAAAGTTATTTGGTAAAGTAATAACATTGAGGAATTAATTTTGGAATTCAATCAATTGTCTGATAAATTTTGTAATGGACGCCAAAATTGCATCTTTCCCTTGTCTGATACAGATATGATAAAGGATATAAACTCAAGTTCATTATGTTGAAAAGCTGATATAGACGTGCTAGTAATATGGAAACTATGGGATATTATCGTACGCTTCAATATCAAGACGTGGCTAACATTTCGATGTTAACATTTAACTTCAACACAAACTTGCAAAACTAATTATTCAGATCTCCGCGAGTAATGGTGGCATGTCTGATGAAATTTTCATGTGATAAAGATCTGATTTGCGAAGATTTGCTACCATTGAATATAAAGGAAAGTGTTGCATGTTTATAATTGGAAAATAATGTAGTTTAGCAATTACTGAGTACCTATTTCTAAAATTGGTTTCGGACCTTTTCTTAAAATACGCTATTATTAGTTGTTACAATACTCCACTAAATTTTTTACAAGTTATATTTAATTTTTCAATCTATTACATATACGACTTTCGTCGTAATAAAGTAACACTATAGAGTCAATTCACATATATTGAAATTATAATTTGCAGGAAAGTCGAGATTGGGTGTAATAACGCTTCAGCTATAAGCTTGTACTCTACCTACTGGATTTGAGATTGTTTCTGAAATTCAGTTGCGCATCATGAATATGAATTCGAATTTAAACTCAATTTATTGTTTATCTTTCTCCACTAATGCCGAAATACAACATTATAATTGAAATATAGGTACTAAAATATTGGACAATGAATGCATCGATTTTAAATGTTTCATGATTTAACAATACAAATATTTTTTAGATTTTCCGCAAAAAAATACGTTTTACCATAACGAATCTGCGAAATAACGAAATTTTAGATGAAACGTTGATTGCACTGTTGCTTTTATCTTTAATTTCCAAATGAAAAATGCCGAAAGGAAAGATTTTTATAAAAAAGTTATTTACTTCTGAATAACATAACTGCAACGCGATAAATCACATGGAACATTTTTATCACTACAAGCACGTAGCATATAAGCGTATAAACGTGTAACGTATAAATCACAATCCAAAATTTTTTAGTCAATAAAAATTTTCGAACAGAAGGACTTGACACTGTTCTCTATTTAGTCACATGTAATTGCGATTTCTAATGCTTGAAATCAATTCAAATTTGCAAACAATACTGTTCGCGTCAATTACCAACTAATAACCGCAGTTGGAATGTCATTTCGGGTCTGCAATATCAATCTATTTACGAGACAGCTCTTTTGATGAAACCATAACCCTTCAACCTCAAACTACCACCACACGACATTAAATTCACAATGAGGCCTGTAATTAGCCATCCGAGGCATACTCCGCAGCAATAAATCTAAAAAAAAACAATATACCGCATTAACGTGATTATCGCGGAAAACTCGGTCTATAAATAATCAAGAAGTGGCCGCCGCGGTTTAGTTGGGCGAAAGCAGAAATGCGCGCAGCTTTCTCTCTTTTCCCCATGTACTCGTGCAGGCGAATCCTTAATGGAAGTCCCGGTGTGTCGCATGCTTGCAGGCAGCTCGCAGATCCAGTTCGTCGTGGGCGAGGAGGGGATAAATCTGCGGCTCGAGTGCTTCGCGGCTGGCAAGCCGACTCCCGTTATACAGTGGCACAGGCCCGACGGTTTGCCTATACACACCGGCAGCTGGCACGGTGAGTAACTTTATCGATTTAACCCTCTAGGCCTTTAGTTCTGACTTTTTCCTTCCGCCGCTGTGTTTGCTTAACCTCGTTTCCGATTCTGCCCCTTCCTTCTTCTCTTTTATCTCTCTCTTTTCTTTTTACCTTCTTTTCCTCGCCCTTTTTTTTGGATCGCATTGAAAGAAACGTTTTAGATGCGAGAATTCCTTTTTTTTATCAACCTTTGATGAAACCTGTAAAATTTAGATAGGCTGCATTTTAAGAAGTTTTTTTGCTTTGGTTTAAGGATGTTTTCTGAAGAATGCTAACTTTTCAATTGAATAGCAGGTTTGAAAAATGACAGCGCAATTAATAAGATGTGGTATTTTAAATGTATAATTGAGATAAAATTGGAAGGTATTGTCTCGAGTAAGATTCGATTACTATTTGATAAAATTGAAAATGTTTAGTGTACCAATACTAACCCAGAACTGATAACCAATTACCAGTTTTTGCAATTCAGCGATTCCGCACGATTATTGAATACATGAATGAATGAATCCCGATTTTCAGCGACCGAACGAAAATTGTGCGGGGCGGTCCACCGCGAAAAGTACGTCAAACTAGCCAAGAGCTGATGGTGAACTTGGAAACCTCGACAGTTGCGGCGAACTTTACTTTTGTAATTCTACGAAACTGTCGTGAAAATTTTGGTTTAAGTTGGAATAAAAGTTGAAAGCTTACATAGGCGGAATATCGACTCCCAAGCTATTTGATTTATCGCGGGACTTTTAAAATGCATTACGCTTAATACAATGTATCCGTGGCGCCCAGTTGCACGACCTTTCTACCCCTTCCTTCCCTCCCCCCCACCCGCCCGTCCCATCATAAATGCCTCCGTACGAACTATAAAAAATGTTATCAGGCAGCCTCATTTTTATGGGGGGACACAACTACGCGTTAACGGCTATAACGTGCGCGCGCGAGCTACGTGGCTCACTTAAGAGCTGCTTATGCAAGCTGGTTTACAAAATTCAATAATAATTATAATGCACTTTGAGGCCGCCGCTAAGCGGAGTTATATATAAAATATACATATATATATATATATATGACATATTTTGTTTTCGAGTAATACGAAACGTACAGTATAGGCTTTTGAAATTCAAGCGCGACTGAAATAATTGTAATGCGCGACCGGTCGATATTGACAGCTGCGCTCGTGAAAGATAAAGCGACGTATATCGATGGCGCGGTCTATATAAGTAAGCCTCTCGATAGTGGCGCGCGCGATATTTAATCCGATGAATGGAGTAATCGAACGGTGAGCGTATACATTCGTTTGATCTCTAATGCGCGCAAGTGATCGTGCGGCGAGCGGTTGACAAAGCACTAATGCCACCTCCTCCCCATCCTCGATAAAGCTTAAAGCTGCAAAGCTCTCTCGGGCGGAGGCGAGAATTGCAGGCTGCCTATGCTCGCGGTGCCGAGATATCGAGTGGTGGGGGGGAGCATTGTTGGCCGCTTTGTCCGTAATGGAACATCGGAAACTTGGAATCCACGCACGCCATATGTGCGGGTACGCGCTTGCATGCGTTGGGCTCTTAGCATGCGTAGGGGACATGTGCATCCCCGGGTTGTTTAAGTGCATTAGTAATGGGATATGTGTGAGGGACTACGCGCTTTCCCGGAAACACTACCAGGTATACGGGGACAAGGACACCGAGATAAAGCGCACGAACCAACAGTGGGAGTAGATCGACTCTTGACTCCTTTGCTTTGAGGCTCAAATAAACCCGTTGGTCTACGCGAGTCTTGATGAAAATTTCACATTTCTTGCGGGTAGTGGAGTTAAGTACAGTGTACGACCCACTTGTGAGTTTCCGATTCAAGGATGGAGGATTCGCATTGGCGTGCGGCTCTGTCTGAATCCCGAACTAATCTTGGAAGATCCGTCTAGCCATGCTAGAGGCACTTTTATTCCTGTTTGAAGGTGATGGGATATGTCTGCCTCTGAAATTTGAACAGTTCGGCTCATGATTTTCCGTTATTCTAACCGATGATAAATGTTTGGGGTAAATCTCGTAGTTATCGTGCGAATCGTATCCATTAAAGCCATAGCACATTATTAGAATATAATTGTTTTTAAATATGTTGCGGTTACGCGAATGCGATTTCATGTCATTATTCAACGTGAATAGGGTGTAAAATGATCGGTCGTCATTTTCACATTACTGCTTTCGTAATTAAATTAGAAATAAAAATAAAAATATAATGTAATAAAACGGCCGTGTTCAGTGTTACAGACATAAGTGTCAGATTCACTCGTATTTTTATTAATTGTATATAATAATTAAATGGACTCGCGCTTTTTTAAATAAGTATAGTTGTAATTGGATAATATATCATCGTAACATCATGAAACTTTACCGTGAGTACTAAATAAAAAATGATCAACTATGAGATCGTAAAAATCCTCACGGAGTTGTTTAGAACACAAGAGTATTTAATTTAATGTAGCTCGAGCATAATTCAGAAATAGTTACAAGATAAAGAACAATATTCATCGTGTATGGAAAATCAGCCGTCCATAAAGATAAACCTAAGGAACTTATCTCATCGTTTAAAGCAGAAAATAATAAAGATTAAAAAAAATCTAATCCCTCACCTGCTAGGAAGCTACGTGAGATATTTTACGATAAAGTTTTCACCTTTTAACGGTGAAGAAACAAAATATAAAAATAACACAAATGAAACCCCTAGTACAGCTTTAGCTACTTCTGCTAATGCTCAAATTAAAGGTATGTATTGACGATGGATCATTGCATACAGGTTGTATTTGGGTGACACATTCCATTCAAGATTATTTGACGAATGTTATTTTGTGAAATAGGGTAGAATTGTACAATTTTTTCGTGTCAGATGACAAATGAAAGCTTACTTTATTTTTGATCGCATAATAAGAACAATGAAATAGAGGTGCGGATCGACTAAATGCCTGCAATCATATTTGGTCGCAAATAAAGCAAGCTTTCATTCGTCATCCGGTTTGTTGCGAAAAAATTGGGCAATACTATTCTTTTTCGCGTGATAGGGGTGGCTTTCATTTTGATTCTGACATTCGTCAAATAATCTTGCATGGGGTGCGCGTTCCAAATACTTATGTGCAACGTTCCGTCATCGATTCAATTTAATTCGAGCATTGGCAGAATGTAGCTCGAGTTGTGTTAAGTATTTAATTTGAGCTATTTTCATATTCTTTAACCATAATAGATAGGTTTCGAAGGTGTATCTTTATTAAAGTTGATTTCCTACCAACAGTGGGCATTGCTTTTTGAACTATAATTATTTAATGAAGAAATTTAATGGCATCTCGTATCGCGCGCACTTTTTCCGCGGGCTAATTTTTACGAGGGTTTATTTTCCGCTCACTAGGGTTATGCCGCGGTGCGTTCTTCATATACTCTCCAGTATACCCAGTGGTATAAATGTACTCAAGTGCCAAGGCGGCTACGTACGTACGTAGCCTGGCAAACATCATTAAAAACCTTGAATGCTCATCCATGTATGCATGTGCGCAGTGGCGGTCCAACGCTGGTAGCGTCTCTGCAAAAAAGTTTGACCCAGGTTGAAAAAGTCATTGTGACGAAAAAAAGTAACGTACTTTGTTTAATTTACGAAGTATTTATCTTGACGCGTTGTCTATATATATGTTTTACCGCGACGATAACAAAAAAAAAAAAAAAAAAAGAAAACAAAGCGTTACGAGCTGCTTTGTGAGTAAGTTATTGCCCACTAAATTAAAATGTATATTAAAGTTCTTTTTTTATTTTTAAAGTTGCAAACTCTCTGTTTTGTGTAAATTATTATTTCTCATTAAAACTTTTCAAAGTGTATATTTAGCTCCGGGAAACATATTTAAATATAGTCTTTAATTACATGTAGATATATTTATTTTTAGATTTACTTTATTATTATTGTTGCGTGTGAGGGTGTGACCTATTCCTGCGTTCCGATACCTATAGGCAAATGCTCTTTGCGTTCTTTTACTTAATTAAAAGCTATTGAAATTGTTGTACGTTGGTGCCGTTGTATTCCATTACCGCTATTAAGTGCAAAGTAGATAAAAATAGAATTTAACACTTAATCAAAGCAGTAATTAACGTAATAAATTTTAATTAAAATATTTTATTATATTTCTTCACGTAGAATAATACAAAAGATCGTATAAAAGGGATATAATTGTTTGTGCCATTTTGACCGTTTAAAATTATTTTTTTCGCCTTCCGCTCGGGTGTCAATTTACATGCGATCTGAGACCATTGTTACTTTTCCTGCCTAGGTGTGTAATATACTATCAAAAGTTTTCGATTTCGCGCCGAGGAAAAACTGATAACCCATCTCAAATTAAAATAAAACGAACTTTCGAAAATTGAACGAAACTCCAAACTTGCGGCATACGAAAGGCAGAAAAAGAAGAAGAAAAAAAAAGAAGAAGCAGTATCCATACAAGTACCCAAACATTGACGTTTCTAACAAAACATTTGGAGCGGCCAGTGGCGGAGAGGAGCCTCGGGGCGGCCCCCCGATGGAGCAGAGGAGACAAAGGAAAATAAACGCAACAATCCAATTTAGCCAAGTACCGCTTGCGCTCGCCTTTTATCGCAGCTCCGCGCAGCGCATCTCGCGCAATACGGCGAATATACGCAACTGAAGTGAGAGGCAGCGGCTATACATAGAGCAGCAGCAGCCTCCGCCTATATACACACCTGCGCGTAAGAAGCAGCACTGCGGCAGGCAATAACAGTCGAGAAAGGAGAGAAGAAGAAGAAGAAGGGGAGAAAAAAAAGAGCGAACGAAATTGTCAAAGATTATGACTCTTACGGCGAATATGTATACACCGTGCGGATGCGTGTAGGAGTGCCGGTTACGAGACTGCATCTCCTTATCGCGTGCGCGCACCCGAAACGCATAATGCGAAGTCCCCCTCAACCCCCCCCCTCTCTCTCTCACTCTCGCCTTTAATTTGTGCTGTCGGACGCGTTATATTGCCCCGCTGCACATCGGCCAACTTGCCTGCCTGCACACACACAAGGCGTGTGCGTGAAGTTTAACGTGCTGTGTCGGTAGAGAGAGCGAGAGAGAGAGAGAGGCGGCCGAAGCTAATGAGAACGCGAGCTACTGCTACTACTGCCCGATTGTATATATACGCGTGCACACATCGTCTGCATCAGTACCAGGGGGTTATGGACTATGGCAGGCAGAGCGCGTATAGTTACTGCTTAGAAGACGCCTGAAGTGGAGCGAGACAAGCGTATTATGAGGATCTGCCGTAGTTTGTCCGATTCTCTCATCTCTCTCCGTGTCTGCGGTCTGCTAGGCGATGCAACTTACACCACCAACGATCGAATTTACGAGCTCGAGGCACGTATTTAATGGTGAATTCGAGGCGGAGGTATATGCGCGCAGGTGCGTCTTACTCGACTTGCTTACGGGATTTGACTGGATGATAAAAAGGGTTTTGGACTTGTATTCGAGTCGTCGCGTTGTGGCTTAATTGTAGTTCAAAATCTTTTTATTACTTTTGTAAGAATAATAGGAAGTAGTAACGGAAATTGTGGGAAAAGTCATATTTCATGAATACGAAATTTTGATGAAATAGTATTAATAACGATAAGAACTATAAATATAATAATCAGCGGAAATATTGGACAGGATGAATATTATATTTGGTATGCCACGTGAAGCAATATCGGTGTATTATCAAATTATGCGTATTAACGTAATGGATGACGCTTGTAAGATTAATATTAAAATAATAATGAGAATTTCTTTATTAAAAGTAAAATCTGATCATTGAATATTTCAGGATGGATTATATTGATTTCATTACGCTTTGTTATGCCAGGCAGACGTTTACATTGTTAATTCATCCATTCATAACGTTACAATAATATTTCGGTGTCATATTACTGGATCGTCTCTGTCATCGAAGTGGTTTCAAGAGTATAATATCTTTATATTAGTTAATTAAATTTTTCTTTTACCAACGGCACGAAATAATTTAATTTCACTTCGATTGGAAATTTTCGTAGCGTTATGATTTAATATTGCGAGTAATGATGTTACATATTTTAGTATACACGAGTGATTGTGTAAATGTGCACGTGAAAATAAATTTCTCCTTCGTTTTCGATTTATATAGCTGGTGATTTAGTAATTTTTGTTTTTTAATTATTCTCTTCCGTACAAAATGCTTTTTTATGAAAAAAATAATTATAAATGTTTTTCACAGAAACCTTATTACATTTTCTCATAACTGAGGAGTGGAAATTATATTTTCGATTTTTTTTTAATTATGTCTTATAGGCGTCATTGTATAACCCAATGATTAAGTTACGTTCTTTATTATTAAATTATTATTTATTAATATTTTATTGTTTATTGCTGTTCACTAAATAACATTTAATTGAACTAAAATATATTAAAAATTACACTAACATATTTTAATATATTTTGTAGAGATTGAAAAAGTATTTAATTTTAAAAATATCGTATATCAGGTAAAATACAATGTATTTCAATTCAATGAACTCAATTATGAATCTCAATCGGTAGAGTGCGCATGCATTTCCACGTATCTCCATGAGAAATAAATGTATACTTGCGTCAAGTAGAAAATCCCGTGTATGATCAGACGCTTGTTATATTCTATTGGTGGACTTGTATCCTTGCGGTCCCAGTCACTCAGAAGGATCACCCTAATCGTATGGAAATCCAAACCTAACAAGAATCATTTCCGGCGGAGTGAAAATAAAACGAGTAAGCAGTAAGATATATGTAATCTAGTCTAAATGCATTCCTCATCTAATGCACTACAGCAATTTAGCAGGGCGGGAGACCGTCGCTCTCAAAGTTCGAATCTCTGGAGGTTACAGCTGCGCGCGAGAGAGAGAGTGGAAGGAAGGGGGTTGGGCACAGAGGGTGGCGCATATACACGTACTTGCAGGAGGGACTGGGCTGAATGTGAGAGGCAGACGCGTGGAATTTCGGGCCTCAGTCGTGCAGCGCAAGAGAGCAGTTCTCTCTCTCTCTCTCTCTCTCTCTCTCTCTCTCTGACTGTCTCTCTCGCTATAGCTGGCCGGTTACGTTGCTCGCTCGTGTGGACAGCAGCGCGCAGTGTCGAGTCGAGTGGAAGCATCGCCGGGATGGGCAAGTGTATGTGTCTGCGTGTGCGTGTGTGTGCGCGCGCTTGCGACGCCGAGCCAGCTGCCATCGACCTTTGAATGCAAAATGAAGCCCGCGCGATGACACCCGATGCGACTCCCCTCCTCCTCCTCTTGCTCCTCCTCTGCTCTCTCGCCGTGCAGCAGCGCATGTAGGACAAACCTGCTTAACTGACCAGAAATTTCAATCGAGATAACGTCCAGCTCGTGGAAAATTATTCGCTAGCGAGGCAATGATTTATGTATTCGCCTTATTGCGGAATCGTTGGAATGTTCGCGAACGCGATTCTCTTTCAATTATTTAACTGTGGTAGAGAGGTGAGTGTTTGGGCGAATTGGTCTCTTTTGGGGGAGCTAGCTATTATATGGCGCGATCAAAATTGGTTCTCGCGCGAAGGCGGGCAGGAATTTATGTTTTAATTGGTTCAGGTATGCAGCTGGGAAAAGGCTGAAGGGAAATAAAAAGTTCGGAGGAGAATATTGAATTTATGGGGTAGCGCGATTACTTAATTCATAGCCTTTCTAAAAACGGGTTTTTTATCGTTCTATTTTTTTACGAACTTGAATTTGAGAGATCGCGATTGGCGTATCGGCGAATGAAAACTGAAAAACTCTCTACCTCTCTTTATATTTTATTCTTTTTCTTATATAATTTTCAATTCCTCCGCTTATCTCGAACGTTATTTATTTTTCAAAAAATATTATTTGTAATATTAATGCAGAACCGGATTTTTCTCAAATCGTGTAAAATTCGTCATTTTATTATACTGCATGGCTGAGAAAATTCCTGGGAGTTTCATCAAAATCGCAGGACCCGCATCCAATGAACTCCCTTTTGTCAGACTTCTTGTTATTTGACATGAAAGGAAAATCCTTTGAAGCCATTCGTTTGAAATTAAAACTAAATTTTCGTTCCGAGAAATAAACTAAACAATTTATATTTAAAAGAATATAAAACTTTTGGAGAAGGAAGTTGGCTAAATATCCACATAATTGATATGCAATCTAAATGATATTCATTGAAAACTAAGTGACTTTTATTCCATAAAAAAATTCATTACTTATAGGGTTGCGCATCGAGAAAATTACCGAAACAAAATCAAGCTAAATCTTTTTTTATTAACAACCATTCTTCGAAATTATACAAAGTACACAGCAGTCTTTAGCTGTATATGAATAGATGAATTTGCTATAAATGTAAAACGTAGGTACATTTTCATCGAGTGCTCTCCGATTGTATGTAGGTAGTGCATTACGATCGAAAGTATACGCTTATATATCGATGCAGCTATTCTCCTTCATAGATGTTACCCATGAATGATTCATCAGAAGGTGCAGTTTATGATTTCAGCTTTTAGCGCTTATACCGTTCTATAATGTGCTCATTTTACTTTTACAAAATGTGACGCATTGCGAATATATGAAAATATATATATTTAAATAAAGCTGTGCATTTTGTTTGTTGCACCGCTACAGCATCGGCGATCTACGGGAATTCCTTGAATTTGTCGTCGGTGCACAGGGACGACATGGGAAATTATACCTGCACCGCAGACAATGGAATACCACCTAGTTCCAGCAAAAGATATAAGCTCAACGTTAAATGTGAGTAGAAGTTTTTGAACTTTTAATGAAATTAAGCGTATACCGGGCTTTCCACCTGGATTTTCAAATTCAGAAAGATTTGAAAACTTTAAGTGTATTTAATTACGGTGGAGTGTACTTTTATTTATCGCTTTATTTCGTATTATCAAATTGTAATTATTCCTTTTTGTAACAAACAGAATTATCCCGTTGTATTGCACTTTGATAAAGTGAAGGCTAAAATTTTTTTATTTCAATAATCTACATTAAAAAAAAAAAAAATACAAATAACGAATAATGCACGTTTCAGTAAGCTCCGAGTCTTTTCTGTCATTAATTCAGGTGCTAATGATATATTTCGAATTCGTGAATCATTTTATAACTATTCAAAAAGTTCGATCAACCATAGAGAAAAATGGAGGATGTAACTATTACGACTTATGAATACTTTTCCATGCTGTTCGCTCTAATTCCGAGTTGTTGGCTTTCCTTTGAAATAATAGTCCAAAGGTGTCCAATAATTTGCCAACTTACCTTTTTCTTTCCGCGTCCAGAAAAGCAGACGGGACGAATTACGTCGCGCAAAGCCACGCAAAAGTTCCTGGCCATGTTTCATTCGATTATGAGGCATTCGCACGCCAAGCTCGTGAAAGGCGAATTTGTGCCGCGGTCGGCTGTTCGCTGCCGTATATACAAACAGCAACTACACATTGCACGTGTCATATTACATTCGCAGAGGAAGCTTGTTTACTTTATTTATTTTGATATAGCGACTGTCGTTTTCGTTCTTGATCCTTTTTCTCTGTTTTGCTCTCTATCTCTCCCTGTTTATTCTTTTTGATTTGATAACTTTTAATTTTCAGCCTGTGATGTGTGAGTGCGCGGTTCGGTATTAAAAACTGAATGCGAAATGCGGCGTATAAACTTTCACGCATAAAGAATTCCGAGCGGAACCCGCACTTTTTAAGTAAACGTCTTTTTTTCGACTAACACCGACTTCGAGAGCCATTCAAAGTGAAAATTAATTGTATTTTTGACATGTCTTTCACGGATTGTTTGTGTGAAACTATCTTGCTATAGAATGTCGGTTTCTATTCTGACTCTGACTGAAATGGGCAGAATTCTGTTGATGAAATTGACATGACAAGCAATATGAAACTTTTGGCGCTTTCGTAGCCAACAAAAAAAGGAAGAAAAGACGTTTTTTTTTTCATTTGCTAAATTGATAATAGTAAAATGTATACTCCATCAAAGCCAGATATTCAATTTCAAATAATTATAAAAAAAACAAAAACAGTTGCTTATCAATCTAGAAGTTATTCAATCGTGCATATTCGAAGATATCTATACATACATCCAAGAAATATAACGAGAGATCAGTTTACCATAATTCACTGGGCAAGCAAGGCATATACGTCTGCACTCTCTTTTTTTCTCCAATCTTCAACTAATCCCCAACCCAATTTTCAATTGCTATACATTCATGGATCTCACTCGATACACGAGAAACACGTCCATAGACGCGTCAATGGAATCGAATCTTAAAGCCGCGCAGTGACTCTCACCGTGTTCTCCCATAGGTGCGCTTTATTTACCCTGCCATTTTGACTCTGCGCAGCGCGCCCCTCCGTTTGCCGGGGTTAGCTTGTCACTCGGGTGCAGCCGATAACGGCCCCGTTGTATAGCGACAGTTCGGCCGACATGTCGAGGAGTCATTGCGCGCTTTGACGGGGCTTTACAGCGGCTTTCGTAGTAGAACACAATGACCGTGTGCTCGTACGCTCCAGGTACCCTAAACGCGCCTACTTTCGCGTACATATGCTACTGCCGCAGGCTCATATGCGTCGACTCTCGCGTTTAACGGTGGGCCTATATATGACTTTAAATACTCGATGCTGATGATTTTTTACGCCAAGTTTATAGCAGTTCAAGCTTTGCTTTCTTTGTTTGCCTGTGGGGATTGCGCATTCGCTTGTGAAGATTTTGAATTCTCACTTAGGTACGGATTTTTATTAGCGATGCGTTTTACACGCGGCCAACATTTCTCGTACAATCGTGCATTGTACAGTTTGTACCCACTTGGTTTTTATTATAGCTGTGTTATTTTACGCGGAAATAATTCATTTTGGGATAGGGGCACTTATTTTTCCCTAGACAAGCATCTCTAGTCTAAATTCCAGTCACTCTCGAATACAATTATTTTCGAAACAATTGAAGAGACACGTATATTTTTACCTCTGGCATTTATATGGTATTAGTAGATGAAACAAACTACCAAAGTTAAGATCGCGATGAATTAGGGTAACGGAAACTTGGAATCTTCTTTTTGTTCGTGGGAAAATCTCTCTTAGAAAATGATTCCGGTCTGATAGCAAGTTTTTTATTCTAATGGAACCTTTTTCTGCGCGCAATTATAAGATTTCATGGAACAGTAGGCCACTGGGATTACAGCCTTTCAGCCACGATAATGTAAGAGGGGGTCGTCAAAATGCGCTTACTTTTAACGATAATGCACAAGACAGATGTTTTTTTCAACTCTTTGGATAATTTCCGAAGATATTAAACGGGTTACTGAGACCTTTTTTTTTCAACTATAACAGCGAAGGCTAATACTGTACATTTCTTATTTCTCAGCGTAAAGATTAAATGGATAATATTACAAATTGACCATATTCAAACTGCAGCAAGTTATTCAAATTATTACACTATGAATTATGCATCTCATAAATTTAGCGTTGTCGGGTATTGCAAATGCATGTGTCGTCACGCACTGAAGGATAAAGTTGCGTAAAAATCTTGCAATACGCAAACAAATATATTGGTAAATAGAATCTGGTATTAACATACGTATCGCATTAGCATTTTACAGTTGCGCAAACATAACTTTATTCAATATTCATGTTCCATCACCTGTTATGCACAGAACACCAATTCATTAGTGAAAATAAGGTTTACGATAGAATAAAATGCCACGCATTAATTATAACAGAAACATCTTTTGAATATAATTAAGAGTATGCGACTCAGAGTGTCACGTGTCTTTCCAGTTTGAACATTGCAGAGTAAAAATTTTATTTTTCTAAAGCACTGCATTACGTTAATTTGGTTTTCAGTAAATCTTTTGATTACTCCAACATTTTTTAAGCTCCGCTTTTCAGTTTATGCAACTGTAATTACTTTTAAATGATTCTGGAAAAATTGTGCTGCAATAATAAAAAATACACTATAAATGATATTATTATTTATCTATTATATTGAGATAACACGAATCCTTATTAGTATTTGCCATTAGTTCACATTGCTAGTATTCCCAACGGGTTTAAGTAGAGTAAGCCGAATGCGGTCAGACGAGTACACATTATAAATCATAATCACCGCGAATAATTATGGTCTAAGTCGTATTTGCACATAAGCTTATAATACATCAATTTATTTCCTTTTAATCTTAAACATCATAATATTATCCTTACCTCGCAGTTGTTTAGTTTCAAATACATTGAACTTTCATATATGTTATATACTACGTAATCCATTGAACGTCGATCAGTAGACACTTACCGCTAAGATGTTTGTGATCGGCCATTAAGGGATTAAAGACAGAATAAAGCCGACATCACTACAGCAATCGATTCCTCCTATAATTCCTCCGTAATCAGACCATAATTACTCGAGATGCGTGCCATCGTTATTTTACCCGCTTCCTCTCATCACCTCAACTTGTTTTTCTCGAAATCCCCTCGGTTATATGCGTCGCGAGCTCATAATACGCACAGTAGAACTTGAAAGGGATACACATCTCCGCTCAAATGATCATCGTGTAATCTCGCCATTGACTTATATGTGTTCCGTCTGTATATACCTACAGTCTCGCCGTTAATACGCATCCGGACGCCGGTGGTGCGGGCACACCGCCACGGCAACGCGATGCTCGAGTGCGAGGTCGAGGCTTACCCGAAGCCCGAGCTACACTGGGAGAACAGGGATGGACGCCTCGGACTCGACCTCAAACCTGAGAAATATAGATTCTTCGAGGAGGAGTACAGGAGGGACTACAAGGTATGTACTGCAGTGCATATATATATTCGCTCGACTGTGCAGTTATAAATGTCTGCGTCTCGCGCTTAGCTGCGAGAGCTGTCGAAGCGAGTGATTTGAACTGACGGTTAGTTTAACGTGGGGTCCACTACTGAATCAGAGACAATAAGAAAAGAAAACAAGAAGTTTCATAGCGTTTGTTCTTACAGCACAAGTATGCTTGGATTCTTTCGAGAATGTACAAAACTAATGGTGTAAGAGTTTTATCATGCTTTTGAAATCAGAGGTTTCGGCATATATTCCATTTTGGCAAAAAATCCATTCGTGCCAATAGCCAATACACTCAATACACTAATACACTCAACCAAGCTTATACGTAAATATACATAGTAGTGTAATAGTTTAGAGTACTTTTTTCCCCGATAGTAGAATAAAAGTCAGATTCTTATTTTTGCACTGGCTCGATATAGGGGTCATATATACATCAGAGTGCGCGTACACAACCGTCGAATCGAATCCTTTTGCGAAGAGGCGCAGCAGCAGCTTTGACCTTTGTGGGTATAGGCCGCGAGCGCACGGCACTCTACACACGGTCAAAGGAGTCCCGGGGCTGCACGCAGCTGCGATCATTATATTTTCGGCGATGCGTGTATATATATAAATACGGCGCACTTTGTCGACGCGAAGAGGAGTTCGCTATATGGCAATGGATTTCTCGTCTAAAATCTTCTCTTTTCGCTTTTACAGTTTCGCCGCGTTTTGAAAAACTAATTGCGTGTGCATATTGAATAGGTTTAATGGGGTTAATGAAAAGGTTTTGTTGAATCTTATACGTCTTGGTAGCAGTGCGGCACGTAAAAAGGGAATATTTAAATACTGTTATGGTTTCGAATTTGTAGGGTTTCGGGACATGGAATTCTTGGAATAAATTCATTTTCTTTCAGTAAATTGGAATTCTTTCGTCTGTTGTATTAAATTTTTAGCCTTAGTAGTAATTTACCTTAAAAATTACATCGCTATAATAATATAAAATATTTGACTATAGTTGTGTTAAACTAAAAGAATACTTTAATATGTATTAAAAACATTAATTGTTTTTTGAAATTGATTTGTATTACATAATTCAGTTAGGAATTTTTTAATATAATAGACACATTTATTATATAGCTGAAAAAAAAAATCTTATAAATAAATTAATAATAATAATGTGTATGTATAATTTAATTTTCAGTTCAGGATGAAACTGAAAGTTTTTAAAATGAGTATGTCCGACTATGGATCATATTACTGCATAGCGAGGAACGCGGTAAATACTACCAGAGGAGTGATAACAGTTAGAGGTGAGTTTTTAAATAATAAACCCATTTTAAAAATGATAAAATTCTAATTCTTATTTATAATAATGAGATCGGATACAAAAATAACATGCTTTTACGATATTCAATCATAAATATTGTTCATATGTTTTTGGATACAAAGAAAAATAAGATTTTCATTCTCGAAACCCACCGTTCTATTATATAAATTTCAGAACTCTTGAGAGATAAGAAATATTCTTTTTTTATCTTCATACCATTACTGATTTCAAATCTTATTTTTCAAGATTAGAGTTCAATCTTTTTTAATGCAATATTTTTAGATAAAAAAATGTTTTTAAATATTTACCACATCCTTCCACTGTACTCACATTATTATCGTAACAGAGTTTATTTTGTATACTTACAGCATGGATATTTTAGATACTACTAAAAACCAAAAGTTTGTCTTTGTTTTCATTGTCTACAAATAGCATTTGACAGTAACCAATTAGCATCACAAAAGCTTATTTAATATTTTAAAACCATCAGTCATAATATTCATTCAAAATAAAAAGAGTACATTTTTCCACAGCCACTTAAAATAATATTAAACGCGTCAAATATCCGTTTATTCATTTTATGCTTTTGGAGTAGGGTACGTTTGAAACTGGGTTACTCGTAAATTGTCGGCAGATGGCCCCTCCCCAAAAAACGCCCAGAGCACGAAGCGAGACCGTCAACAAAAAAAAAAAAAAAAATAAAAAACAGTTTATATGGAGATACAACGAAATTTCTTTTTTTTTCTCTCTCTGCCACAGACACGAGCGAGAAGACGTCCGAAGCTAAGGGTGTGGCCATCTTTGGCAAGCTCCCGCCGCTTCGGCCACAATACAGGAATCTCTGCCCGCCTCAATTAAACTGCGACAGCTGTCCGCGAGCGAATTGCGGGGATATGGGAGTCGAGGCGAAACCCATGACTGGCATCAATTTTTCGGGGATGCCATCTCGAGTAGCCGGTACGTTCACATCCTCACTTTCTTCATTCAGTTCGTATTTTATTCTTTTCTAGCTAAAAGCGTCGAATGGATTTCGTAAATATTATTGATTTTGTAATTACATTTTCGTAGTAGTCAATTGTGTAACAAAAATAAAACAAAAAAATTGTAGCAAATATAGTTTCTCAAAAATAATAGGTACAAAAAAAACGTTAGTTAGAAATGATTTTTAGCGAAATATTTAGTTCATTAGTATATCGACGTATAATTTTGCGATTCAACTGCATTGAATAAAATGTAAAACCCATACGTGTACGTACATTTATGATACTGGAGGTATCGTGAAAGCTGGAATGAATTTCAATAGAGAAAAACGCACACGTATATAGTCTTTCGACGCTCCAGTTCTCATCTTTTTCGCTGAAAGTATTTCTGTAGACTTCATCCGGATCGTTCAACAGACATTTTTAAAAATCAAACATATGAAATAACGTAGGGCAATGTACAGATTGAAAGCGTCTACCATGAAATACCATTAAACTAACCGAATCAAAAGGAGATCCGCGGTGTTACACGCTACATTGTAAAACAGACGTTTTCATCGTGGTTCCTAACGCAGTCGCGCGATGCATTTATTCCGTGCCCAGAAACACTTTTCACTTCGCGTTACTGCAATAAATCGAGCTTCATCCAAAGCAAAAAAAAAGCCCTCGCGAACCCCAAATGTGCAGTTGGTTATATATCTCGAGAAATTTTCTCGTCCACCGCGGCCCATCAATATCCCGGAATCCCGATTGCGGAGTTTATAGGCTGCTGTAGAGTCTAGCAAGAGTCTCTCCCCTTTGCTGCGTGTATAACGATCGCCGATCGCCGCTCGTTTGCTTCGCAGACGGTGTGATAGGTGCAGTGGGAATACCGGTGTTCAAGGGCCAGACCGACGATCTGTACGGGATTTGGATGCAGGACTCATCGCCCAAGAGCGAGTCGACGGCGGGCAAACTCTGGGTAACGCGCAGCAACGACACGTCCCACATATACGAGTACGGCGACATTGACGACTATACGCAGAAGAAGACGCCGCGCAGCATCATTCTGCCTTATCCCTTTCAGGTATATATACTTTATATCGCGGCGATCGATTTGGCTAAGCGCGCGGGATTACCCCTCGAGTAAGAATCTCGCTACAGAATATGGTCTACTGTTTTGGATAGATGGATTTTTATGATGGAGTCATTCACGTTATTATAATGTAATTTGACACTACTATTTCTCTTATTTCATGGTAAAAAATGTATGGGTTTTAAAAATTTACAAAAACTTCACGATGTCAATTGTCAAATTTAATCATGAGTATGTCTGTAAATGCATGTCGTCTCACTATTGACTGAACATTAACGGTAATTATCCTTAAATATTTCAGACCATGCACACAGATTTAACAGGCCGAGAGACTTCAGACATATAGAGAGGACGAATAAACTGGAATAGAATTAAATACAAAGGACTTTTTTTAATAAAACGGGGCTGGCAGTCGGGAAGTTTTCATTATTTTTAACCACACCGCGCCACCGTGGCGCCTGCTTTGCTGTTTCTATAGCTATACACGCACACAGATATAGATATATATGTAATAACGCAGCAGTAGTCGAGTTTTCCATTTTTTGTACTGGTTGCCCGACCGTCAGCTTGCGAAATTAGAGAAACGGAATAATTGAATGAGAAAATATTCTCTTCGCGTCAACTGTATCAGGCAGCGCGCGGTGGTGGGAAAGCGGAGACGATTCAATTTGCATGTCGGCGCGGCGCGGCGCACGAGAGGGGCAACCCGCCTGGAAATTAATTAAAACATATTCAAATTAGCCGCACGCGACGCTCGGGAGAGTTAGCTTTTATCTGTATCCTCGCCTCTTTCTCGACCTTCCAGTTAATTTTCTCGCCTGCCGACCAAATCCTACTCGATGCACTCTTTTAAAGACTTTATTATAACTGTATCCGCTTCCCCCTTTTTTTTTCTTCACGATCGATGCTCCTCGATTCGGTCGAGGTCAAACGACACGTGAACGTAAGTGTCTGGTAATGGGAGAGATTTTCCCGAATCGCTAATTTTATGCGGATTGAACTTTTATATTGCGACGATCGAACAATGAGATTCAGTGCGTTATGAATATATGACTCAGTGTTGGAATGAACGATTCTATATTACTGGCTTCAACTGCGGTTTCATTTACTATCATTGGTGTACTTGGTACACAAAGCCTTAGTTCATATTTTTGCACAATACCATTGAGAAACAGAACAACGAAGCTCTAAAAGGCTTTAGAGAAACGACTAATAGAATTAGAGTGTGCACTTTCGTGTGTTGAAAAGGTAAACGAAATCTGTTAAAAAATGACAATAAGCGAATAACGTTTGCTTATATATATATATATAAAAATGGAATTAAAGGGCGACTGAGTTACATTTAAATCGTCAAAAATATTTGTCGAAAAAAGTATGGAATAGTGTAATTGTTCGGCATGCAATTGATATCGTTATACGTTCTTTATACGGTTTACAAATGATTTTCACAATTGATAAATTAAATTCAATTAAAATAAGGCTTTCATGTTACGATAACTACGTTTCGTATTAGCAAAACTTTTACGCTTCATATTATCCGCATCAATAGATAAAAATAAAAATGCTCGTAACGCGAGCATAAACTCGTGATCGGTAATTCAATTCTGCCGGGGCATGAAAGGGTCCGTAAAAAGTTGCACTTACTTTGTGAAAATTGTAAAAATCGTAAGTTCAAAAACGCCTTAAAAATGTCTTTATTTTTTTCTTAAAGACCTTCTACTAGCTACAAGTAATCAATACCCCCTAAAATCATTCGAATGTTTTTATACTTAACTGTATTCGTAAAACTTAATTGCTTAACCCAAATAAACCATTTCATTATCAACTAGGTATATACGTTTACACGAAAGTAAAATGAATCCGATAACTACTACAAGATATTGAATTATTTCTGTTAAAGTAACGCTTAAAGATACTGCACTCTTGCCCTACCAAACTCAATTCTCGCGTAAAAGCGTACCTCTCAAAAGTCGATCTCTCCCCGGACCGCATCGTAGAAGCGTCGCTCCCCTTACCAACGATTTTCGCAGCCTCGACAAAATCTGACACACATTGTTCGCAGGGCAATGGCCACTTGGTGAACGACGGCTACTTCTTCTACAATCCCTACAATCGATCGTCGATAATGCGGCTGGACCTGACGCACTCCGAGGGCACGATGTACGCCTACGGCAGACTGGAGATGGAGCTCCAGGGGCTGCGCGTCCACACGGGCAATTACCTCTATACGCCCAATCACAACTTCAATTACGTCGACTTCGACGTGGACGAGAACGGTGGGTATATATAATCGTCGCTCCTCTGGCTTCATAATTCCTCTGGCCCCATTAATTTTGCGGCTCTTATAGCCCGAAACCCTCCACCTCGCGTAATCGAAATATAGTCTGCACCTTTTGCCGGGATAATTCGACGAATCTTTTGCTCGTGGAGGCGTGTAAGCGAGAACAAACTGAACCATGGCCTTTCATTTCCGAGGTCGAGGGCTTGCAGTGCCAGTCCGTGTGTAGTGTTGCTCAGCTCTTGTTGACACTGGTGGTCGAGCGAGTCGGTGGTTTCGAATTAGTTGCTTTGTGTGTCGCGATCAGTCTATTTGCCGCACGGACGTTCAAGATTGTCATTTCGAACTACCTGGTATAAGCGATGAATAGCTTCGGTAAACTGGTAAACTTTAATGCTGCAGATATCGCAATTCACTTATATCATTCCAAAATTTATAGGTAAGCATTGTTAAATATATAGTGAGATTCGTCTAAAATGACCGGCTTGGCCCGACTAGTTTTTATCTCCCAATAATGACCTTAATGTAACATCATTCCCATTGAGGGGCTTGATTTGTCATTTAATTCTTTCCGCGTAATTGCATCGAATCCTCAATATAAAAGTAATCCCATCGAATGCGCCGATATATTAAGGCGGTTCTACCGTGCTCAAACGTTACGAATGAGAATTGAGCTCGAACGCTTCAAAGGACCCCCTCTACATAGCGCAATACGAGGAGGATTCGACCAAGGATCCAACTATGGTCAATAGTTACGGCGTGGGTGCAGGCTTATACCCTAAAAGCTTTTCTGCATATAATCCGCAATTCAATATAGTTCGAGAGCCCGCCGAGTACACGTACAATTCTTCCCCGCAACCATTTTATTCATATTCTTGCCAGTCGTCCATTGTTCCCGAATGCCGCGACCTGAAAAGAGTTCTTTACGAGATTACGATTTTCATTGCTTCTTCCCAACCGAGCACAATAGGCGGGGGCTGTGGCAGTCTATTACACGGAACTCGGCTCCCTTTTATCCCGAACAATGTTTTAATATGTTTTCGGAGAAATTCGATGTATTTTTTCTTTTTTTCCCCTTCCTTTCATCTTTTATGTCGCAGTTAGTTCGGCGACGCCGGTTTATTAGCTTGACGAAAAGTGAATTTGGAAAATTCATCAAGAGAGTTATTAAAAAGTTTTAAAGTAAAAGGAAGTAATAACAGCGATCGGTTGTATCGCTATACAGATTCGATTCAATAATATAACAACACCCTACCCTGGACAAGAGTAAATTCGCTTTTTTACAAGCGATTTTAATACGCAATGTACAGAATTCCTCGTCAAAGAGATTTAGAACGATCAACAGTATACCGACGCGGCCAAATAGAACATGAAATAGCATTTTTTATCGCTCCACCTACGTTATGATTTCAATTAGCCAAATAATAATAAATATATATATATATATATTGATCGCGCAAAGGGCGTTTCTCTCCGATATCGAACTCTCTCAAAGCCTTGCCGAGAAAATAAAATCTCGCGCGCGAGATCAGCGATAAAGGCGCGCGGGCAGAGAGTCATATACCATAAAACTGAGAATTTACGCAGACCAGGGTTGGGTTATATATAGGGAAAAAATCAAAGTTTTTTTTTCCAGCCTTCCCCCTCGTCTCGCGTTGCCAATAGTCTCAGGGCGAAGGGCCGTTTCATTCGGCCTCGTTATGCGCCCACCTCCCCTCGCGTGTACGCAATCCGCGCGTGTATACATGCCCGAGGTTGGCGCGCGAGAGAAGGAGAATTACATTTGTAGAGGTGATGGTGTGTGTTTCCGGTGTGCGCAGGTTTATGGGCCATTTACGGAACGGCGACTAACGGCACGGTCGTGATGAAAGTCGATCCGAACACGATGACGGCTCAGTACGCCTGGAGCATTTCCGTCGATCATCATAAATACGGCGAGATGTTCGTCGCTCGCGGTGTTCTATACGCCGTCCACAGCATCACCGATCCGACCATGAACATAAGGTGATTCTTACTCGTATATATATATGCATATACCTTTCGTCTACGCTTTTTTCTTTTTTTTTTCTTTTTATCTTTTGCCATTTATCCGTTTTGGTTTTGCCAGCGACTTTATTTTTCTGTTGCTGTGAGTACCTCATTTTAAAAGCATTCTTAAGCCTAACATCAATAGATTTACGTACAGGGAGAAGTGCAGTTTAGAATTGTGATATAATACGAACAGTTATTTTTTAAATAATGTTTAGTAAATCGAATTTTGTGTAATTTCCTATTTAGTTTCAGGATATCGTATTACTGAAATACGATGGCTTTAAATCGATCGTTATTACCTATGGATCACAGATTTGATAAAAGTAGCATACGTACGTCAAAAACGTTAATAAAAATAAAAATCAGCATCGGTAACTGAATTCTAGAATTAATTTACACTTACGATACATCTAAAAAGATCAGAACTTTGAAATTCAAAAAGGTTTTAATTTTTTTTCACTATTTTAAAAATATTAATTGAAATACTGAAAATTTTTATTAATTAAAGTACGATTTTAAAGTTTCTGTACTTGCACATAAATACTTTTAATGCTTTCTTATCTTCATACTGTAGCTTCGTACTGGTTTATATTTTATTGATTACTGACTTTTAGTCGAGGCTCGAAAGCTGTAAAGTTTTCTTACGAAAATTAAAAAGCATCCGCATTGGTTGGACTCGGTGCCCTCAGAAGGCGAAAGCTTTTGAAAGTATAAAATTTATTAAGAATGCTTGATTTTCCTTTTAACATTTTACGCTAATTATTGGTTCAATAGCCACTTTAATTAGCTTCTTAACTTCTACTTAAGAAATTATTCCAGCTCGCATCGCAGAATCTGATTGGAAATTTGTTTAACTTTGAATGTTTACAGTCTAGCGGTCGATCTTTACCACGGTAAACAGCAGAGCGTCAGTCTCTCATTTCTAAATGCTTATCAGAAAGTGACGATGCTGAGATATAACAGCAGAACGAAGGTGAGTTCTCATTTATTTAATGAGAAATATACATACAAAATTTTCAATTACGTTATTGCGCAACATTTTATTCTTCAACAACATTATTAAAAATTAATAATTATATTATTAAAATTTAGTAATATTATTTTATAAGTAAAAAATTTTTTCCTGGTAAATTGAAAGTATAATAAGTTAACTAACTTTTACTTGCGGATAATTTAATATTGAATTATGAAACGACGCGAACGCAACAAGTTTTTAATTAATCGAAGCCCGCAGCAGAGGAACCGTTTTACATATTATATATTCAATAATTTTATGAATAAAATGGATTTAATCGATGAAGCTGAGGCAAACTGCTGTTTTATATAATGCATTAAAAATGAAATGAAATCCTTCTGTATTTCCATATTTCATTGTTTATTTAGCTGCGAGTAACTCGCAACAGGTTCCTTTTGATGCAATAAATCATCAGCTAAATATTTACACGGGCCGTCTTTATGAGAAAAAACAAACAAACATAAATCTAGAAAAGACAATAAATATTGACCAACAATCAAAAGCCTCCTTTCTCTAACAGATCGCGTGGGAGAGCAAAAGCTTCAGCGCGTCAGTTGCCACGCTCTTTTTTATTTATTTTTTAATTTCGCGAACCCACGCTGGCTCACGCCGTGCACAGCCCATCCGTAATATAATATTCGTGCTGCTGCTGCTGCTACATTGGCCCGATAAATCACGATATCGTATACATATATAGCAGTGCGGCGCTGGTCTCTCCCTTTTAGCACAGTCGAGTAGACGATAAGCAACACAGCGGATGCTTTCCTCATTGCGAATTATTAGCGTTTTACTTGCGGGGCCTATATGTAACGCCACGATTATCCTATAACGTGCGGTATTCCCCAGTCCCTCGCGCTTCTTCGGTAATCCGATTAATCATTGCTACCCTACTCGGTCCGATTGTGGAGCCGCCGCGTAAAGCTCATTTGCGTGGAAAATCGCGGCGCTGCTGATCCACTTGTTCGACGTGGGCTGGCGTGAGCAAGAGAGAGGAAGAGCATACCGCGGACGTCGTGGTTTTGCCCCGCGATTGCCAATGGGGAGGTACACCAGAAGCGAGGGATAAGCTTTATACTACGCAACCGCCTCATTGATTGCGCTTACGCCAGCATATACAGTATTGTTTTTGGCGCTATTTGTGGTGTCCTTTTGCACTTCGATGTGATGGGCGATTGGTTGTTCGAATGATTGTTACCTTTAGTCAAAGCAAATCGTCCATTGCTTACAATGAAAATCTTGTTTTTTAAAAGATTTTATTTATCAAAACTAAATACCAATCTGCAGAAATGACTCTAACCTATATTGGTAAACTAGATTCGAATGCGTCGTGATATAAATTCTTACACTAATTATTCTACCATCTATCAAATCATCGAATCTGTCTAGAATAATTCGAGCAAGCAAACCAACAGGCAACTATTGATAATACTCTTGAACATCATAAGCCAGTATGTATGCATAGTTATACTTTCAATTAATCATCGACCCATATCAATTTAGATTTGCTTTATCTCTCTAAACCAGAGTACAACACACATATCAAAACTTCTTTGTTACTTATGACGAATAATATAGTTCAATTGGCATTTTTATGATAATTAAGACTACGAATCGTACAGTATACAAATGGAGATCACAGTTGAATTAATCTAAATTAGAGTTTAAATCTTAAATAAAAAAATCTCGTAAGCTTTGATTTCGAGACAAGGTCCACTCTTTGAATTAGCGGCTTGCAACCAAACAAGCGAGCAAATTCTAGCGTTAAAGATAACAACGGCCGTACGTAATCCATCCCGCGTTAAAGCAAGCATCGGCTCCAACTAAAGTCTCGGATTGGCTCGTTCCGTTTGGTGTTGCAGGAGCTGTACGCCTGGGACAAGGGCTCGCTGCTGGCCTATCAGGTTCGCTACAAGGAGTCGCACACGGATCAGCCGGGCAGCGGCGACGGAGCCGAGCTAAAGGACTCGGGGAGCAGCGTCTACAGCAGTGCCAATGACCAACAGGACCAGTACAACACGTAGGGTGCACGAACTGACCGACCGACTACCGCGCCAACAGCTACTGAGCGCCACTTATACTACACTTATTCACGTGCTGCCCTATAGCTGAAACGCACGAACGAGAGAATGCAATTATTGACCCCATCCCGATCGCCCCACTTTCTCTTCTATCCCTGTGCTCCCCTCCTCTTTTCGTAATACTCGAGATACCCGATGGCGAGTTTGATTAAAGCTGGAATAACGAGATTGCCACGGTTCCGGAGATTAATTATTGCCTTTCGGCGAACGAATTTTCGTGGCTAGCCGAATATGACATTGTTGGCGTAGTGGAACGTCGACGCGCTAGGCACTTTGGGATGCGGTGGACGGACGAGATCATGAGGTTGCCGCATAGGAATAACTTGGTTTGGCTTTCCATTATTTTTGTTTATGCTGTTAGGATCTTGGTCTATCCATGATTACCGGGGACACTGTGCACTATGTACAAAAAGAAAAGAAAACAAAAGCTGAATCGCTACTGGTCAACGTCTAGATAATACACATTCTATATATGTTTCAAAAATTATTGCCATGCTTAGATTATTATTTTATGTAGCGTAATATTTCTAGTGCATTTTTGTATAGCATGGCAATGTTATGCGGAAGTGGGGTGCAGTGGCGTTATGTCGATGTAGGTACGGCGGGATTTTCCGTACATATACGATACTATCGTATCGCACACTTACGTACTGGATACATATTTTTCACGATCTTGCTGACATCGGTCAGATGATATTAAGATCGAGATAAGATACATCAGGGAATCCTGTGAGCATTTTTACTGAAAGTCGTCTAGGTATTATATACTAGCTATACCGTCTAGATGTCATTTTATTTATGAAGCAACAATAATTCTTTCAGTTCGAGGTGTCGCCTAATAGAATATAGCACTTGAACCTAATTAGTATTGGGTCTGATGTGTTTGTTGCATAGTTTATCGAACAGTAATCGTTAACGATACGAGTTTCGATATTTCGTCTGTTTGATTCGGCCAGTGATTATTTTGTTTAATTATTCAAAAGGATGTCGCGGTCAACGCTTTTAAGCTAATTTTCATTTAACTTTATTGCTCGTAATTAAAGTTGATTTAATTGAATCAAGCTTTTTCAATATACTCGCACCATCAAAGCGATAACGAATAATAATAATACTGATAACATTTGCTACATAGCCATACTGGGAAATGGGAGCAGAGCTTTCCAAGGAATTCGGTCCAAAATTATTACCTCATCCTTCGTTTATTCGGTCGGACTTCGTCGCTGATGGATGGCTTTTACATTTTCTTCATAAAAGCTGCTACTGTGCACTTGCTGTAACAACGGCTGAGTGACATAGTGTACTTCTTGAAATTTTCGGAGAAAAATTTCGTCGCCAAAAAGTGGCAATTGGCCAGCTTTTAATATTATTTCTCTTAACCCATTAACGCAGAAGCAACTATACTGGGAAACTTAAAAAAAATGTTTTTGGCTACTTAGAGCAAAAATAACTTTTTCATACCCTATAGGTAAAATTATAGGTTTGTTCATTCTTCTTTTGATGTAAAATAAAAATTTTCACTTGTAATGCAATATGGTTGAATTGCCAACCCCTCCCAAGCAGTGAAAAAGATTTTTTTTTAAATTTAACGTTTCTCTTTATATTTTACTGTAATTTCACCCCTTAGGAAGGGTAGTAGCTAAAAAATAACCCCGGAAATTTAATTATAGGATGAAGTTAATACATTGTTTTTTCAAGTGTTCTAGTATAGTCGTCTCGGTGATAATGGATTAAATAACGGATACACAACTCATATTCTTCACTCAAGTTAAATTTCTTTTTGAATCTGCAGTTATATGAAGTCGTGATTGCCATTTTGACAATAGAAAAATTTCACCGTTGAGGAAAACGCTGTAGTGATACAGTGCTAAACAATGTAAAAACTATTAGCATCGAAATCGAATCGCCCCACGCATAGACGACGAGTTTGGAGTTCCACAAAATTGATTTCTTGCAACTTCAGCTCGGAAAATTTTATCCAGCTATTGGATCGTTAACTGGTGAACGAATAAAATGTCGATATATACTCCATACCGAAAATCAATCCTCGTAAAGCTCGGGTGTCAATAGCGTATATGCCGTTGACCTTACCCGTGCATTCCTCGCAGCTTCATTCATTGTAACGAACTACCCCCCGGGTAACGACAAAAACCGACGCAGCGTAGCCACTCGCGCAAATGTAAACAGTATATATAACGGTCCTGAAAAATTCATTCCCATTCCTGATGGCGCATATGTCAGAGCGCGATAATTACACTGCAGGCTCGCGACGCGCCATTATCGCATTACTCGCGCGCTCTCGCGCCCGTTCATTCATCGACGGTCCAGTCTCTCTCGCCGAGAAATAATGATGATGCAGACCGGCACGCGGACTGAAATTGAAACAAAAGGGGAGGAAAGAAAGGGCCACGATCGAGCGAGCAAGTGACATCGATGGTTATATGCGCATAGGAATATAAAGGTTGAGGCGCGCGCACGCGTGAGCGAGCGAGCGAGCGAGCGATAAAGAATGGGACGAAATTATTATTTGCCGATTCGTTTTGTCGGCTCGCCAGCAATTGTACATGGGCGCTGTAAGCTATGGGCGTCCTTCTCCTTCTCTCTCTCTCTCTCTCTCTCTCTCTGCAGTGTGTATCGATTTCGAGCTATGTGTATAACACACACGAGCCCGAGCGCCCAGATGAAAGGCAAATTACACTTTGTTGCACTGTTTCCCCTCTCCCTCCCTCCCTCCCTCGCTCTCCCTTCCCCTCTCTCGCTCTCGTTTTTTTTATTACCAACGTTTGCTTACTCGGCTCTGTTTTTGCGTGCGGCTCGAGTTGCAGCGTATACGTAACGGGCGTGAGATAAATCGGCGTGATACAGCTGAAATTTTCTTCTTGAAATTTACGCGCGAGCGGATCTGGCCGAATGGATCGTATGCTTTCTTTTTGTTCGAGCTAAATGAGCGTTTTTCTTTCGCGATGGGCTTCTCTCTCGCACTTTTTTTTTATTTGTTCGGCCCGATCGAAATGTAACGATACCAATGTGAAGATCGTTTAGCGAATGACTTATACACACCGAACATTTTGGATCTACGGTACTTATATGGATTCGAACGATCGATGCGATTGTTGAATGAATGAGACGATGCTTGTGTACTTGACCGATGCGGGAAGCTCCGATGGAAGTGGTTGATGTTTAAGGAATACGTAATTGATCGTTTATAGTTCTTCTTTGCGTAAAAGTGCATGTGAAGCGAACAGAGAGATTTTAACCGCATTATCAGTTTCCACTTAGCCGATGTACATAAAGCATTTGATTTTGCATTTTTTCGCATTATTTACTCAGATTTAATAAGGAGTCTAACGCATAACAGGATAAAACCATACAATTATATCTAGGACCATTGCATAATTTACATTTGTCAGAGGCTTGTTTCTATTCTGCGTTATGTAACTCTACGTAAGGTGCACTCGTTTTTATAGTTTTATATGAAAATGTATGAATATGAATGTGTTTTATAAAAAAAAAGTCTTGATAGAATTTCGAGTTAGATTATTATAGTTAATTTCTGGGACGTTACTACTGTAATAAGCCAAAATCTTAAAGAATTGTAAATTTCCTTGTCGAACACTATGTTCGGCAGTTTTTATAAGAAGCAAAGGGAAACATTTGAGAGCAACACAGAGGATTAAATATTTGGACTATATTTTCTAAAAGAATGAGTTGATTTATAAAATTTTTTATTGACACAACAATGTGTTTACAACGTAATAAATCAAATAAACGGATAGATGTAACGACTAAATTATTTTGTTATCGTACTAAGTGGTTTCTCTGAATGTAGAACGAACGAATCTAGTGAATAATGTTTGATAAACATTAAAAGCGTTTTCGGGAGTGTAACATATTTATATAATCGTTGACACGATACATGTATGTTTTATAATAAATGAAAATTTATCAGCCACAGGTGTTAATGTCATTTATATTCAATACATCCCCGTGTGCAATTTGCATCCATATTGCGTATAGGTACAGTGTAGCGTGAAATAGATTGTCGGCGATACGCCGTGAAGTTGCAGGAAAATTGATTACTTAGCTCCCTAAATTTATTCTCATTTCAGACTGTCAACATGTTTTAGTTTCACGTCAAAATTTAACATCAACCTAAATCTACTTTTCGGAGACATTAATTCAAAATTCAATGGGAGCTTTAATTTCATTATCAAGATAAATTAAAAAAAAAAATTAAAAAAATAAGAAAAAACAAATTGAAAACTCATGGAACCTGTAATTTGCCCGGGTCCAATATTACCGCACGGTTTGAAGGTAAGTTATATGCAAACATTTTTCAGAATAACCTGAAAAATAAATTATTTTGATTCTAAATTACGCAAGAGGTATTCTTTACTTTTTTCGTTGGTTTACTTGCCAATTTTTCATTTTATAACCTCTTCAGCGGTTTGTTTACTGTTTATCTAGATCTAATAAAGCAAATGCTGTATTCTCTAACACCAATATTATGTTTATTCCTCATTTAATGTAAAATTGTTTAAGTTTCACGCGGTTTCACGTACTTCATTGCCCTTTTATACTTTAAATTTTCGTAGTTATTTGTAGCAGCATTTGTTCTTGCAAGATTACTGCGATATGAACATATCCCAGAAGACAGAAGCAACTGCCAAAAACCGGATACGACCTCATCGCTAAACAGCAGAAATTTGATGGAACATGATTGGGAGATTTCACCTTACAACTACCGCTTAAACGTTGATGCTCCGCTATCCAGCCTCGAGCTAATGATGATGATGGGCAGGCAAAGGTGGCTAAAGACAAACACAGACCCTCAAATAAAATCCATAGAGCCACGGTTTAGTTTACCAATTCACTACGACTATGAAACAATGTATAAAAAACTAAAACTGTAAAAATAGTAAAATTAAAAATTAAACCTTCAATCGATCGTTATTTTATGTCTGAATTTTACTTTATTGGTTGTGATTTTTGGTAAACTAATTAATTTAAGTGAGTCAATAAAAAATTACGAAAAAAATATTATAAATATAAAATCCCAAATTTAATAAGTAACATTGACGTTTATAATTTGTGTATAATTTTAAATAAATAAAGTCCAGTTTTGAACAAATAATTAAAGTTTATTAAAAGCGTCAATTAATCGTCAGTATATATTAGTGTGCAAAACAATCAGTTAGCTGAAAAAACATTTCAGCATTTTACATAGGAGACGAACATTAGTGTATGTTGCCATGCACTCGACTTTTTACACGCTGTCAAATAAAAGCTCTCTTGAGTCGTTCCATCATTATCTCCGTCTAAGCAAGCTCTGAACTCGAGCGCGCGCGAGAGAGAGAGAGAGGAAGGCGGACCGAAGGAAAAGAAAAAAGGAATCAGTCAGCCGCGTTTTATTAACAAGAGAGAGCGAGAAGCCTTCAATTTGCAAGTCAAATAAAATGATATTCGAAAGGAAGATAGAAGGTTAGAGAGAGAAAAAAGTGACGCGAAAAGAATAACCTCTCGAGACACGCTTCGTAACGTGCCGGGTCCGCGTAATTATCGTCGGCCCTTTTCTCTCCATCTATTTGCCCGTATACCTTCCTTTGTTTGTGCCTTTATTTACAAGCTGCAGTTGTCGCGAGGCGTGACAAAGTCATTTCGACGCTGCCTAACTGCCGCGAACAAGAGAACGGGCGAAGGAGAGAAGCCACGCGTGCCTGACCTCCTCGGGGCACTTCCTACACTTCTTCTCTCTTCCTCTCCTTCCCTTTTTCCTCCTCTACTTTTTTACTTCTCTTTTTCCCCTCCTCGCTCCTCTCTGCAGTTTCTCGTGGAAAAGTTCTCTACCTCTCGACCACCTCGCCTCAAGGTCGGGCCGAAAAACAGAAAGCTGCTACTGCTGCTACGAGAGAGTCGATGAAAGAATTTCGCGGCGGCCTTATATACACAATGAAGCAGTTGAACTCTCTCCCTCTCTCCCTTTCTCTCTCAGTCGAGGGTAGAGAAAGCTGAAAAGCTGTTGCTGTGGGGGAGAAGCTCCGTGTCCGGAAAATAGCTCGCTATAAAGGCACTGCTGCCGCTGTGTGTTCTACCTGTTATGCGCTTACAGTGAAACTTTCATCCGGTATATATATATATATATATATTATACATGCGACAGCACAGGGGGAACGGTGGGGCATAGATGAAATTATGCTATCGCGTTTGGACTTTGGGGCTTATCGCGTATACGGGAGCTTTGTTTGTTGTTCACCGGCTGTATCACGTGTATATACAGTTTGCCTATAGGCTTTAGCCATTTTTGGAATTGCCCGTAGCTATATACGATTTAGCCAAAATGGCTTCTTTTCTCCTTTCGGACCTTTTCCACTCCGGAAAATATGTAGATTTTATGCGAACCCTTTTCGGCCAAGATGAACGTAGATTTGTTGGGAAGGTTGCGCGGAGGCATTCGCGGGTAAAATGAATGGGGTCCTCTCTCTCTCTCTCTCTCTTCGTGCGGTGAAAAATTTGCACCGAGAAACGCGGGTTTAAATTTGCGGAATAGGTTCGGGGATGAGTATAAAGGGGGGAGTTCAAATGGCTGGCCATATCTTATACAAGTAGATGCGTGGCCTGGATCAGATCCGACATTTTATAGACACGTGACGCGTTGGGGAGTAGGTATATATATATATATTCCACCAAGCTTCAGCTCTATATGCACTATAGTTTTATAACTTTTTTCCGTGGGATGGACTGATCTTAGATAATGCGAGAATAAAGGCACTGCTTGCCTCCGCGAGACGTATGCCAATCATATTTTGTCTGAGGAATGGAAATTTTTATGCTCTCTTATGCGCACTTACGTCGCGGACGTATAAGTTTCAAAAGGATAATAAATTCTTTCTTCTTCTATAACAGATATATATATATAAAACGTTTGCAGATCCTGAAATTATAAGAGCGTATATCCTTTCTTTCGAGAATTCACTCGTTTAATAAGTTAGAGAACAGTTATAGGATACATTTAAAACACTCTTCGGTAAATAGCTTCTTGGGAGGATTAAATTTAAACACGAAATGCTTCCTCTCGCCTTGAGCGAAGTGATCGATCAACTTAAAAAACCTTTTACAACCCCTCCGCGTTCAAATTTTTTTTAATAATATTATACTTTTTATCAAATTTATCACGTAAGACACGTTGATTCTTAAATTTATCGATATTCAAGTAATATAATCTAGGTTCGATATATAAACTTTGAAAATATAGTCTAATAAGAAAATTCGCTGACTACCGAGTGATCTGTGAACTATGGAATGGCTCGCAATCAATGCAGATCAAAATCCACCTAAACATCATGCTGATAACAACTTTATATCCTTAACATTATGATGGTTACTGCTGTTGAAAGGGTCATTTAAGGAGGAGGGGGGGGGGGAGCAGTGCGCAAGGACTTAACGGGTCAAATTGCCGCAGTAAGGAGCTATATTTACCGCTTAGTGCGTCGGTAGAACGGGTAGACAGAGAGAGACACACAGAGAGAGAGAGAGAGAGAGAGAGAGAGAGAGAGAGGGAGAGGGTTTAGAGCTAAAATCACAACTTGGTAGCCCGGGCTAATGCGTCGCGCCGCGCGCAGCCCCAACTTTTTACTGCTCGCGAACTTTGGAAATTTCATTATGGCCGGCGCGCTGTGCCGCGTTTTGAACCGAGACAGATAGAGATAGAGATAGAGACAAAGAGACAGATACAGAAAGAGAGAGACAGAGAGAGACAGAGACAGAGAGCGAGAGAGAGAGAGAGAGAGAGAGAGAGAGAGAGAGAG
>UELU01127543.1:0-20618 GCA_900490025.1 Megastigmus dorsalis
ATATTTATATATTTATATATATATATATTTATATAGATAATCTAAGATACAAGGAATTAATTCTTAAGCGTTAATGTACAGTTTTTCATAATATACAATTTTTTTCAAGTGTCGAAGTCACGCTCTCGAGACGACCGAGCGAAGCGGCAATAATTAATAATAATATGTAATTATTTTGCGCTGATGCGGAACAATAAAAATTCTCAACATTTCTTCGTATTGAAACCTATGATAAATTTGCACATCGCAATCAACAATATGTACGCAAGAAATTAAAAAGGAAGTCCTAAATTTCAATATAATTTTGAAATAAAAGAGTGATACGTCGAGCTTCAAGTTTAAGCTTACGATATTGCGAGAAATGGATTACGTTGTCATTGCTTAATCATTCATAACGTATATTTACAAGAAACTATCGTGAATATGTATGTTTGGCAGTTATCAGTTTGCTAAATACTTTCGCTAATTGCTCTTGTTATCTTAAACTCGAAGCTTCGATTACATTTAAAATAAAGATAACTTTTATAAATAAAGAGTTTGTTCGTGTACGTAAAAATGTACATCATAAATGATTAAACTTGACTATTCCGATATTGCAATGGAGCATCTTTGGAACTCTCAGTATGTCAGCAATATCTTTCATTTTCACGAATGAAAAAGTTCATTTATTAAAGACTAATTATTATAATATGCTAGTCCATAGCTTTTTTATTTATATAAAATAATCAAACAAAAAACTACTATGCCAAAACATTTATTATTAATAATATTTATTAAATATAACTATTAAGCTACACGTATATTAATAACCGAAATATAATAAATAATATACTTGCAGTATTTAGTTTAAAATTAAAATTTTAATAATTAAAAATTCGCTTTATCAATGAATTAATACAAAAATGAACTCAGATGAAATTTAACATATCCTATCGAATAAATAAAAACTCAATGCTTTCCGGCATGAAGAACTAACGAACTTCACATTAATGTATTTTACACTGTATGTTAGTCAGTAATAAATGACTTCGATATCGACGACAGGAGTAAGATAATCCTTGCACTTCTCGGATGTATACGAAAACTAGAAAGTACACAAAGGTGGTCGGACGAGCTGGAACGTCGATTTGTTCACTAACAATATGCGCCTCCCTTTACAATCTTCACTACATACAACTAGATACAAAGTACAAAGAGAGAAAAAAAGAAACATTTCGCAATATATTTACAAAATTCACGGAGGGCGTACACTTCCGGAACTCAGATGAGCAAATAAAGAGGAAAAGCGAACGGACGTTCCAGCGCATCGATCCATGGCTTCCCGTAACCATAAGACGTATTAACGCAAACAACGTACGCATTAAGTCATCCGCGGCTCGTACAGCGATGCGCACTATTATTATTATTATTATTATTAATAGTAGTAGTAGTAGTAGTGTCAGCGAAGGCGAGCGAGGCGAGCTCGTCGCGGCAATAATGTTGAGCCCCGTTAGCTAATATCTCCCCTTGGCACTATGACCGATAGATGAAGCTACAGGGCGGCGTGGGCGGGGGCGGCGAGTTTCCGCTACCCTGGATGATGCTATTGCTTCCTTGACCACCCTGGCTGCCGCTGCCCAGCGGCACGAGGGTTGGCGATGGCGAGGAGGAGGGTGGCGACGGCGAGCTCGAGGACATACTCGACGGGGGCGAGGGCGACTCCAGGCCACGGCCACCACCTGCAAAATTTTCACACCTTCGTCAAATCGCTCTGCTTACAGGAACATTTTTAATCGAGCGATTATACAATACATTCCGGTCTTCATAAGTGTTATTTATATGTAAAATTCAAGAAGATATTTATCTAAAAAAGAAGTGCATTCGAAATTGCACGATAAGTACTTTTAATGCAAGTGTTTCGCTGACAAAATTTTGATTTACTTTTTAGTTTTAATTACCGTCTCCTTTATTCTACAATCGATCTCACGAATCTACGAATAGTGAATACAATCTCGGAAATTTCAACTTGAACGTACCTAGTGCCAGATCGCGGGTCGAGTGACCCTGATGATGGCCATGGTGATGGCTGCCGGACCTGTGTGACGAGTTGCCATTGCTGTTGTTTCCCCCGTTGTTCCTCGAGGCTGCCGCGGCTTGTTGCTGCTGCTGCTGCTGCTGTCGGTGCTGGCCGCGAGCTGGCCTACCCAGACTGCGGTGTCTGCCTGCCGCTGCAGCTGCCGCCGCCGCTGCCGCCGCTGCTGCTGCCTGGGCGGCCGCGTTACAGCCCCCCTCCTCGCTCGTTTCTCAGAGATAGACCTTCTTGACGCTGCGCGTCGTGGCGAAGCCGTCGTTGCGCCGGTAGGCGTTGTCGCCCTGGTGCGAGCGCAGCGTGCCGAAATTGTCGGCCCGGGCGGTCGGACCTCTGTAGCCGTAGCCGTCCGGGAATTGGAATAGCGTCTCGGCTGGTGTAGGCGGTGGCTTGCGCATCGTGCCCTTGGGCGAGTGTAGCTTCGGTGGCTGGGGCACCAGGACTGGCTCAGCGTACGTCACCTCCTCTTGGGGCAGGAGCTTCGGCTCCGGCGCTAGCCGACTGAAATTGCAAGGCGGAGCGCTGCGGTTAGGTTATTATCGTTACTTTTAATCAGCAATCGTAATTACATACGAGATTCATTAAAATCTATATTAAAATATATTAAACTTTTAAGAAATCATACGAATAAATACCTCTTTAAAGTAATTACTTTCTTATTATTACGGGTTATTGTCATTAATTAATGAATAAATATCGACACACGCTTTGGAATCATAATTAAAATATTTTAGGTTTTCCACTGAATTCCAACTTGCTTTTAATAAAAACAAAGTTACCATTGTGATTTTTAGAAGCGACTTCGTGCTCAGTTTAATCAAATTCATATGATTTAGTAAAATGATGGTTTTATTAGAGAATATGTATTTCTAGTGATATAATACGTATATTACATTATACTTTATAGTTAAGAGGGCGAGCCCCGAGCATTGTCCTGTAGTAGCAAAGGTACAGTCGCTCCCTCTCTCTCTCTCTCTCTCGCCAGAGAAGTTACGACCCTTAGGAGTTTATGGGTTCAACATTTGAGGCTTATGATTTGTGGCTTTAATGTATCACTCTTATTCTACTGGTATACATATTAAGGAGAAACCGGCGGAGCATAGCTACCGACGACTGCCGTTCCATACTTTCTTCGTTCAATTCTCAATATTTCAACATTTTTTGAGTCGAGCACAACTCTCCAGCCTACAGAGAATATTTTATCTTGCAAAGAGTTAAAGTATTGAAAATTGAACGTATAAAATTATGAAACCTTGAGTGTCGGTAGCTTACTCGTCCAACTGCTCCGTAAAAACCGTCAGACAAAGTTTTTTATTCAAAGGCAAAATTTCGTTGGAAGAACAAAAATAAAAAGTGAATAGAAGTAAAAGGACTAATATTTAATCGTTTCACGAAAGATACGAAATAAACAATTTACAATGTTTATCCTGAAATTATTAAAACTTAAAATTTCAATTAAAATGTAAACTCCCTTTACTTTACTAGTGTTTGAGCGTAAAATTTTTAATCATCATAAAAAAAAATTTACCACCGAAATAACGCTCACCTGTTGACGTTCTGCCGCTGCTCAAAGTATTCATACTCCGTGTCCGGGTAAGGCAGGTTATCGTCCTCGTCTTTTCTGCACTTCCTGCCGCATAGATAGCCGGCCGTGAAGCCGACGAGTAGTGCCGCCAAGGCGCCCGCAACCACCGCCATTACCAGCGTCTCCACCGAGTATTGGGGTGGCGGTGAGTCGGCCGCCGAAACCTCTGGACCTGCAAAAGCAAAAGCAAAAGGAGGCACTTTGTTACAGACGATCGTTCGACTATAAGTCAACTCAATTAATGCGTAAGTACAATAGATTTAACTCACCGGAATTGCTCTGCTCCTCGTCCTGCATAATGTTGATGATCTCGCCTCCTTGTCCATCCTTGTTGGACACCATTGAGTCCTGGGGGTATTTGTTCTGATTGGCAGATATGGCTCCGACGCTGCCTGCGTCCTTGTTTAGAGTCTTGCCGGGTGGACAGGAGGCATGGAGACCTGTGGCGACGCTCTGCAGGAAGCGACTCGCATCCGTCGAGACTGGACCAACTAGAGCTCGGCACTTGCCCTCCACACGGTCCCATGCGCAGTAAGGATCCTGTAGTGCCACGCACTCGCCTGGAAAAGAATACGATTAGTTATTATAATATTAATTCATACTGACGGATGATTTTGAACCTGTTTAACTTCGTGAACATGGGTTTCGATGAAAATCGAAGAAATTAAGGCGAGGAAAGTGAGCTCTCTTTATTTCAGATCATTCTGAATTGCTTATTTTTAATAGAATTAATGAGTATTTTTAAACATGAATTTTAACAAAAATTATATGTAGTTCTTATTTTTCTTCTCTTCTCTTTTTAATATTTATTTTTAAGAATATTTCAATGCTTTTATAGCTTTTAAAACTTTTTTTCTTTTTTAAAACAATGCCTTTTATCATAAAAGCAATTTCAAATAAAAAGTTATTGTTTCAACTTTTATATTTAATATTTTATCGGCGCTTATTAAAATTTATGAAAACGTACTAAAAACAAGTAAATAATAAATATATTATTTTATTTTGAATATCATAACAAAAAGTCTTATATAAATGCGAGAGCAATCGACTTGTCTTTAAAAAGTAAAAGAAGGAACAAGAAGAAGCAAACAAATTATAAAAAGTCAAAATGGAATACCTAGAATTAGTCTTATTATATTGGTTCTTTTCCAAAGTGAGTATCGAATAGGTACAGGACAATAAGAACACCAGTGGGGCAATTTAAATATGGTCAATATTTAAAGTTTTAATCTGATTTATTTCTTATTTTTTAATAATAAATTAAGATTATCAATAAAATAAATCGAATGGAGAACATGAATACTACTCCATAATTAAAATGAGCGCCGGAAAGCGAGCTGATTTGGAGACTTTCGAAGTTATTTGAACAATTGGTTTTCATACGCTTTGTAAGTAGTACATTCGAGATCAAATAAACTAGCTGTAATAAATCTGCTCGAACTATTTTCACAAGAAAATGAGTGTCCTTATTGCCCCCCCTCCCCTTTTTTCTGTTTAATTTGCCTCATCACTTACGAACATTTTAAAAGTCATTATTTATTTAATAAGCTTTCAATGATTATTATTTATTTAATGAATAAATTAAATATAAAAAAGGTTGGGAGTGAGAAAAGAGATGTTTGTTTTATGAAAATTGAATTCAAATTTCAGTTTCAGCTTGTTTATCAGGAGATTTGCTTTATTAAATAATCATATGTTGTATGTATATATTTATATTTCTTTCGTGAAGCTTAAGTAATTTTTATGATGTTCAGAAAAAAATCGGATTTTATATAATGTACTTTTTATATAGTTTTTATAAATATTATCCCGCCCTCCCCTATATTCTTTTTTTCATAAGTTTATAAAATATTATCGGACTAAAAACGGGCTATATTACATGTAATAAGTAAATTTTGTAATATTCATTTTGTTCTTCTTGGAAAAAAATGCATACCTATAAATTTTTATATGATGAAAAATCATTTTAAACGACGGTGTAATTGGTGAATGTTTTTAAACAAGAAATTTCTAAATATTCAATTTTGGAAAACTAATTATACTTAGAAGAACAGAAGAAAGGTGGAAAGCCTTTATTACATAGAGAATCGAGAAATAATGAAATATAAAAATGGACCCCCTTATTTAGGGAACACTTGCCAAAACTTGATTGAACCTTTAGTTCTTTTTTACTTATCTGCTGCTACTTTCATTCAACTGAGCCAAGTACGGAAACTTATTGTAATCAAACATCTTTTCATTCACTAAAATATAATATAAATTCCATCAAATTTCTAGCAATTTTATTGGAATCAATTAAGGGCATCATCTTTTTCATATAAATCGAAAAAGTTAATTTTCTTTCATTTTTTTTTGCAGTGATGTATGTGCAAATGGAAAAGGATGTAGTCTCGGGCAGTACTATATGTTGTGGTTTTAAAGCTTGATGTATAGAATATGAAAAGTATGTTTGTATAAAAGTCAGGTGGCTTATGTAATGAAAAATAATGTAAAATCATACATCGTTTTTAATAAGATCAAAGGTATATAACTGGCTTAAAAGATGTAATTTACAGTTATTACATGGCTCAAATAAAATTACGAGTGTGTACTGACTGACGTATTTTCATCGAGCACCCTTTCCAATTTAAGGCAATAGATAGTTCTGCTAATGTATTGTTAGTAAATTTAAAAGTAGGAGAACTTTATATGTAAGTAAAAAAGCTTTAAAATCATCATAGAAAATTCAATTCTTTTTTTGATATTTAATAGTACATTATACAACGGATACGGAAAGGCTTTATTTACGAAACGAGAGAATTACGGCCCGAGCCGAAGGCGAGGGCTGTAACGGGTGAATTAAAAAAGCCTTTACGTACCAGTTTCGTACCGTATTTTATAGTACGAGATGCCGAAAACAAGCAACGAAGTTGCGATTTTTAGGTTAGAGTGTTATAAAAATTCTTATCAGTTGCCTTATGGCTTGCATATTTGAAGATGTTGTTTCCAGAACGGAACAAGTAGCTATGCAATCTTTTTTTTTCCACCTATCTCATGAAAATGTAATTCCAATAATTAAATCAATGTTAAGCTCGAGCTGAATGCCTCGCGTCTCCACCAGCATGAAATAAAACCCCAATCAATTAAGTTTCGTCAAAACATACCGCAAGAGAGTATCCTGTCGCTGTAGCACCGATGTAGCCTGAGGGCCTGAACTTGGCTGTCGGCAATGACGACGAGTCTGCCGTCCTCGAGTCCGTCGCCAGCCTGGGAGGCCCTGACGACCTTGATGCCGCGGACGGGGACCGAGGCCGGGAACGCCTGTATCTCCTCGATCACCACTGGACTGACCTTGTCTTTCGAGTCCGCCGACTCTGCGTTGATCGCCTTTATCACTTTGCCATTGTCCGTGCCGATGAACAGGACGTCGTACGTCTTGCCCCCGGGCGTCTTCACTTGCGGATCCACTGTGATCTGCGTGAATCTATAGCTGGAAATCGAGATTTGGTTTGGTTTTTTTTCTGACTTGGCCGATGACGGATTGATGAGGCGATATGTGTGTGAATGGCTCGATTGTAGAAACGTGGGTATAGGTAAGAAAGACTGAGAGAGAATCTTTTTCTGCTGCAGATTTTATGATCGATTGGAGCGCTTTGCCGTGTAGCGAATGGATGGACTATTAGGTCGTTGTATACACCCAAATTTCGAGATAGTGATTTTTGCTGCGAATGTTTTCACATTTTTTTCTTTTTAAATTGTGTTATGATAGAAAGGTTGGGCAAAGCAAATTTTTATTAATATTAATATTTCATTCTGCAAGTGTGAAATACTTTTAATGAAGAAGTTTATAATCCGGTCACCGATAAAGAAACCGCAGCAAATTTCCGAACATAAATTTACAGCTCAGCAACGTCCCACGTCGACAGCAAAGCGCGCAATCGTAAACCACGAAAAAATGTAACTCCTCCCCGCGTTTGTAAAAAGCATCCGGGAAAAGGAGAAAGAATAGCAAGAATATAAGCGAAGTATCTCTCTCGAGTTCCCTGCACAGCTATACTATATAATATAAGTCGAGGCGCGGTAAATCAACAACAGTAGTGGTAGCTCTGGCGCAATAACTCACAGATAGCTCGTGCGTATGACAATGGGTTGGCCAAAGAAGCTCCTGACCGACTCGTCCATGAGCGAGTGGCTCTTGATGAAGTTGAGGGTGAGGTCGGGCAGCGTGCGCGAGTCGTTGGCGCATTGGCCGGGTCTTGGGTCCGGCACCTTCGACACCTGCACAGGCAGCCAATTAGAATTCTGGGCGCTCTGCTCCTTGAAGTTGCCCTCGAACGTGTCGGCGATGTCCTGGAGGGAGAAGGCGCACACAGCCGAGCCGCTTATACTGTTCACGGGGGTCGTGAACGTGCCGTAGATCAGCTGGGCAGAGACGCCGCCGTACACGCCTGATATCAGCTCCGTCGTCGATTCTGTGGTGGTTCGTTTTGGGTAGTGTAAAGACGGATAATGAATTATTGTATGTTTCGTCAAGAGCCGCATCTTTGAAATTGCTATAGGTACTGATGATTCGACTGACTTTAAATGTTAATTTTAATTTGATCTTTTTCACGCCTTGTGCAAACTGTCTTGAAAACTAGAATATAAAAACTATTTTCTTTTAAATAACATAATATACACAAATGTAATATACAGCATTAATAATAATAAAAAAAGTTGATTAAATAGCTGAAGTACGCATTAAACATTTTATGTTGGCTGTATCGTTTTCAAAGATTTATTCACGCGCGTCACTGTATACTGCATCAGCATGAAATGAAATTCTGGGTAACACCTCTCGCGTATAATATCGAGCTGTCGATTTCTCGAATATACACTTACGTATTTCATTGAAGTAAAATGGAAAGTCTCCGGTGACGGAGCAGTTGAGGCGAGACTTTAAGAAAGACGTCCACCTATTGCGAAAACGGTGTGGCCCGCCTCGATCGTACTTGCAAACTCTCGCCACTCGAGAATACACGGCCTGAAAACGGAGAAAAGAAACTTTACAATACCTTTTTTTTTTCTTTCTTACGAATAAGTTTACATTACAAAGGTGATATGCGCTTTCAATTGCAGTTTCGCTGACAGGTTCCCGCGTGGGATATGAATCACCGGTTAAAAATAATTTCCTTCGGCTCGATAGTCGTATTTGCGGAAATACTTGAACTTTTCATTCTTAAAATTATGATTATTAGCATAGGAGTGCAATTGGATTTCTTGCTGGAAAATTTAATGTACACTTTTGAGGAAAATTTTTTTTTTTTAAAAAGAACAGAGAAGAAAGCGCATAGAATGCAAAAATAACGAGTGGCTCTTCCCTTTTCACGCGCACTTTACATAATTTCGTGATTTCGCGTGGCAATTTTTCGAGATGCCGTGCGATGTAAGTATTAAAAAAAATTCCCCGCGACTCATTTGAATTTTCATGAGAAAAACGAGGTATGACCCGCACTTATGAATACAAATGATTAATGCAAATGAAACAAACCTTGCCGCAGTTGATGTACTCGACGGCGGTCTCCCTGAAGAAAAAGTACACGAAGTCCCCCTGTGTCATGGAGCTCACGAAATTTGGCGCTGAAAACGAAAGGCAATTTTATGTATCTCGAGATAATTCAATGATACGAAACATCTTTGTTTCCAAAACTGCTGTAAATTGTTCACTAGCAAAAAGCATTGTATTATTTCGCTTTGGAATGGAGTTTGAACGCGCTTATTCTCGCGTTTTCTACTATGCATACATTTTATGTTTGAATTTGAATAGATAAAGTTAACTACCGGTTTTTAATAAATTTTGTTTTTTGCTTCATATTAATTTAATTGATTGATCCTTATCACATCGTTCTTCAAAGTATTCGATTTTAAAAATATTAAATATTTGTAAAAATACTGATTCAATAACCAGAAAATATTTATTAGAATCAAATAAAACAAGTTCTAGAAAGTGATATATTTATTTGCAATCAATAACTTTATTATCGAATATATGTTTCGTGTAAAATCGATTTCGTATTCCAATACTGCACATAAAAGCAAATTCTATAAACGTGCAGTTTAAATTAAAGGTTTCTACGAGTGTTCAAAAAAATAGGTCTATTCATTTTGAATTTTGTAACTTTGAAAATAAACTTTAATTTTATACTTTAAAAATGAAAAAAAAATTAAGCTTCAAAGAATTAATTTATATCTGCGAATGAGATGCCCCAGATTAAACTCATCTCTGCACTTATTACCACGCGATTAATACACCGATAACTTAATCTGAATTCGTTTTTGACAACGACACGAAGACCAAGTTGCCGCGAATGGAAGTTAAAAAAATAGGTCGTCGACGGACACACAAAGAAGAGAAAAACAAAAGAGGTGTCAAAGTATCAAGTAAGGATTCGAAAAGTGGATAAAAGTATCTCAGTAGTTCTCTAGATTAAAAGGTGAACAGGATCGTTAATCCAGTGTTCGCGAAACTTTTCCCATTAGGCATTCTTGAGGATCATTCTCGATTGACGCTAATTGGCCAACGGTAATAGAGAGTGAGGGAAAGATAATGGAGAAAAAGGGTTGCGAGGTGAGGGAAACGTAAGTAAGAGATTAGAGAAAAAAAAGCGCAGATAATAGAGGAAAAGGTCATTGATCTACATTGACGTTAATTCATTTTCTTTTATTCGATATACGGCATTGGAGAAAAAATCATGCGAGTAAAAACGCAGTAATTTATCGGTATATTGAAGAAACCAATGAATTTTACATTTACAATAATTGATGAATTCTGACCATCCATATAATACATATTAAACTGTTGTTCACTTTAACCTGACATTTGACATTTGACAATTCAATTTATGACTAAACAATTGTTCAACTCTGAAAATACCTTTGAAACCATCTATACGTACTCGGGAAAACAGAAAAGTGAGAAATTATCAACTATAGCTTTCCAGCGCAACACGAAAGCTGCACGTGTCAGAGAGAAGTGTATCCCCTGGGCGAAAGGCCTCTATATAGAGTATATAGGCCTCTACAATATACAGAGTTTGGAAAACACTCACCATTGAGACTCATCGAGTCGTACTGTTCGGTCTGCAGTGGTTCCCTGTAGATAATCGGATCCATGCCGGTAAAGTCGGCGACCGTACCGGTGAACAGCTCACCGTCCACGTACACGTAGGTGCTATTGTGCTGGGGATCATAGGGACACAATGCCTTGGCCACCTTCTCGCTGGTCATATTGTAACCGCCCGGATGTACGTCGTAATTGCGACACATGGGCTTGAAGGCATTGGTACCACAGACCAGTAGACCATTGGATCCACTCTTTGCTAGGATGCGTATGTAGTTCTGGCAGTTCTCGTCGTCCTTGCCCTTCACCTGACACATCTTAACGTCCATGTCAGGCGAGTACCACGTGAGACGCTGCTGCTCCGTCAAATCGGTCAGACTGAGATTGTGCACGAGATTCCTGCGAACACACGAATTTAGAGGGGTTGGAATTTGTATTGGTTCAGTCGTCGGGGGGTGGAAAGGGAGGGAGGTGGGGGGCTGTTAAACTTTGAGGGCAAACTCGGCTAACTGTTGGCGATTATTCGCGGGACTACAGGTTACACGTGATTTCAGCGCTATTCGGCTTGATTCCTGAATAGAATGCGGATTTATTGATGAATCTGTCGATATCCGGTGTAATTTCGTTGAACGAAATATGGACAATTGTTACTGTCTTCTGACACGTAGTTTAAAAGCGTGATTTGTGTTAATTTGCTTCACGCTTTAATTTTTCATATTTTGTATTTCACTGACACTTAAAAAGAAGAATGATAACAAAAATGATAACTTTACTAATAATAGAAATTCATTAATTTAACAAAATAACAGCAGTAAACTAAAAATGGGTGATGGCATTTTAAATTTAATGTTGTCATTTCAATTTACGTAGTTGAAGATCAATATTATAATTTCCTTTTCTACAAATTAAACATTGTCTACAGCCCGATCGACATATTCACACAGAAACTATTCTTTATTTTATTATAAAGAGAAATAAAACAGATGAAGATATTCAAATGCTTTGAAACACACATCCAACGTAGTATCGCGAATTTAAACATAGACAAGAGATTCGCCGCAAAAATAAGGCCACACGAATTCGCCGTCTCTTTAACATGGTTATGTTGGCCAGCTCCTAATGGGATTCTATTCCTACAGCGGCAGAACAAATTATCTCATTCGCTTGTTCATTCATCTCGCGTGACAAACTACACACGAGTTTCCGTTTTCGCGGTAATATAGTTCAGTTCAGTACACACGTGATACACAGACACACAGAGACATTCGTACGCGGAATAGGGGAAGGAAACAAAGGAGGTGCATCACTTCTGCTCGTATGCCTCCACTGCACTCACACACTTGCACACACACACACACACACACACACCATGTCTAGGTGTGTTTTCAATCGAGCAACAGAATAATCGAGAGAGAAAGTCGTACAGCTATTACGCGATTTGCCGTAGCGCGAGTCCTTTGATGATTTAATCAGATTCGTTTGTTACTCTACAGCAGCTCGAAGCTTACATATATATAGAGAGGGAAGAGAAAATTCTGACGTAGCTTTAATCGTACTTTTACTTGTCGAGTTCCGGGGTTATCCGTGACGATATTGAGCGATCGTGGAATTGGAAATTAGATAGGTTTCCGACTTTTAATTGATTGATGGCGCGTTGCACACATTGCTACTGCTTCTACTGCCGTTCGCTGTTCTTTTAATATTCCCGAGTGTTTGATTAATCGCTTGTTAGATTGGCGCGAGGTGAAGTTTTGATCGGTGTGTGACACAATTGCTAATTCGCAAATACAAGAATTTGCGACTACGTCAAGAGTTGGATCTTTTAAGTTCGAGTAATGAAAATCAGAGGTATGCGAACGATTTAGCTTCAGTTGAAAATTCTTTTGATAAGTGATGATTGAATCCCTTTTGGAAAGGTATCCAATCACCTTTGGGAGAGTTTGACTTTTAGCGTAATAGCAAAAATATATACATAGCTTTTTTAATAAGTCTTTTGAGTAATTCATTTAAATGACATATCTACTTTTAGCATATACAATTGTAGGAATGTCATATAAGAAGCCGTGTAAAATTAGAGACACATGAATCACTCGTCAAGAAATACTAATCTAATGCAGATGTGTCAGACACGAAATCGCATGTCTAGATTTAACGTCTACTGCAGTCCCATTTGTGTTTAACGTACTTTTTTCTAACAATGGATGAAATATCGGATATCTTTTTTTTTTAATTCTATTGTCGTTTCTGTATAGTGAAACTGTACAAACTAATTTCAAACTAATTCAATTTGATAAGCTTTTCCAGAAATGACATTTTGTACTGGCCTGGAGTAATTCACCTGGATTCGATTAATCATCTATGTATAAGATCCAAAAATAATATTTAAATGTAATAATCGATTTAAAGATGTCAATCAGAATTAAATATTAGCGGACGCTGCGAACCATTTTACACGCAGAGTTCAATTGCTGCTTTCGAAACCAAATGGATAAAGCCCATAACTGCAGTTACAAATCAGGTTGCTTTTGACATTTTTATTCAACGAGAAACAGAATGTCCACATCTCTTACCTGAATTTTAAATTCAAATGTGAAAATGAGATTTTAAGTCATTTTTTATAGTGATCTTTGCAAACATTTCGGCCACTTTAAATATCAGCTAAACTTTATGAGGAAAGTCGTCAAGGCGTCACTAGCAACCGAGTGGTAGTGGTAGGTTAGGTTATTCATAACGCCTCAGACCGCAAACCCGAGGCGGAAAAGGGGTTCGTTTATTAAACTGTATATTATAAATGTGCCAACGATATTGGACTAGGTACTTTAGAATGTACATATTAAATTATTGGAATTGCAGAAAAGGGTACGAATTATCACAGCTATTGATTCCAGGATAAAAATGAACAAGTTCACATTTAATATTTTTAACAGGATTCTATAAGTACCGTTGTGTAGGAACTCAAGCACGAAATTCGCTGGAATTTTGCTTGTAAATGTTTATAACTGTTAATAATGTCTCAATCTGAACATTTTATAACAGTTATAAACAATTATAAGCAGTTTTTAACAGTGATTCACAAACAGATTCCATTATTCCATTAGGGTTTGCAGTTATACAGAACCACAGCGAAAATTCGAAAATTTGCATTTTAAATTTTAACATTTATTTTTGCCTGTTAAATAGTTACCAACTATGAGCTATTTTTCGTTTTTTTGGACAATGCCTATTATACGTAATTATTCCCTGAATGGCAAACTTAAACACAGGTAAACTGAGATATGTTTTGTTCATGTTCGAAATTTAATATGGGTAATATATCTATAGACATACTAAATTAGTATAAGAGTTCCGAATCCAGTCAGCAATCGATATTTTTGAATGAAGTCCATTAAGAATAGAAATCTGCGATCAGGTACGATCTCTTTAGGTACACGCTTATATTTCTATTTTTACAAAGGAATTTTGTCCTAAAAACTGTGCTATTTAAGATGACTAACCTAAATGAATATTAAAATTCGCCTTATCAATGTATTCTTATGAAGAAGGATTTAAAATTTTAATAACTTTTTCCCGAAACTAGCGCGCAGCTAGAAACCGATGTAAATACTAAGAAACGAATGCTTTTAAATAATTCTGTGAATTACCTAGTTTCTAGCTAAATTACCAATGTATTAAAGGACGTGCTAGAATTGGTTATACATTAGTATCCGCACATTTGAAATAACGTATTTAGGATAACGCGCAATAATAAGCAATGGAAAATCTATATTATGTAGACGAATCCGAACTAATATAATACATTGCTATATAGTTCAATACTACTATTGCAGCATCAAATATCGAATGTCCCCAGCGTTTTATTCCAATTTCCTCTGTTTTCCCCCATCAACAAAATCGCGCTACGCACAATGTCATTTATCTCGCCGGTGTTTAGATACCGGCGCACACCATTCAATAATCAATAACGCGCGGCTCGCGCGTTGCACTGTGCCGGTATTGTTCCGCTGCCATTATATATCTATTTGCAGTAAAGCGGCAAACATTTATACCCCCACAGTCCCACAACCTGGATACAAATCAATATAACAACTCCTAAACAATTCCCATCCCCTAATTTCGTCTCTTAACGACTATATATACAAACAGCTATAATGGGTTATGCGCGAATCGCGTTCAAAGAAAAGACGTTCCATTCTCTCTCGCACTGATCAAAGGCGTTCAACGCATTGCGAATTGCCTTTTCTCTCTCTCTCCTTGCATTTCTGGGGAGTGAGGCGATGCTCATCGACCAGAAAGATATAGAGGCTAACGCTAATTATCGCCTCTCCTCTTGCCAGCCGTACACACACACACACACTCACACACTGGCTGCTCGCACATTTAACTTGCGGGTGCAGTACGCGACTCCCAATCGACGGAGCAATTAGTGTAATCCGATCAATGGCGGCCGCCGCGCCACGCCGCCGATCGAGCTTGATATCAGAGTTCATTCACGCACTATGTGATTATTCCCTCTCTCTCTCTCTCTCTCGCTCATCCGCGCTCTTCCCTCACGCGTGCATCGACTGATTATCGCGCATTCACGATGTCAGCAAAGCTTCGGACCTCCCCTTCTGCAGCGTATATACACACATGTATATATATATATATATATATAGAGAGAGAGAGAGATAGTGGGGGTGCGGAGAGGAAGGAGGATCGCACAGACAGAGTTATTAAAAATTTCGCCCTCCACCGCTAGTTATTGAGCATTGTGCGGCTACTGAAGTCCGCGTGTACGCGATTATTATGTGCCCGGGCGTTTAACGATTCCCATACGTGTGTGCGTGTGCACGGGGCGCGCGTGATTGGCCTGTTTGATTATGCTCACGTCGCCGGTGCCCGAGAGTCGTTTATAATGTCACGCCAATTTCTACTGTTGATTTTTCCACTCTATATTCGTGTGTGTGTGTCACCTCTTTCGTTCTCCCTCTTTTTACGTTATGAGATATCGCGCGTTATTAAGCAGTGTAATTATACCTGTCCTTATCTTATCGTATATAACGAATGATTGTTTGAACGGGCGCTGAATGCCTGAGAATGCACGAGCATTGATTTATCTATACGCGTCCAATTTGCGGATTTAATATTTCGTGCCTGTCTATCTGTGTGTGTGTGTGTGTGTGTGTGTGTGGTGTGGCTGACTCGTGAAATTCTGTAAATTTGGGATGTATTGATTTTTGGGGTGAACAGGGTATATTTATATATCGTAGCCCGAGTTTTCGCGTGATTAATATTTTCCAGAGTGTCGCCGTTTGAATTTGCGCGTGAAAAAACGGTTCAGCTTTCGCTTGCTCAATGGATTAGTAATTATGAGGATTCGAAGCTGTTTGGGCATTAACAATCGCTCATTTTGGTAAAGATATCACGCACGATTGATAGTGCAAATATTAAGTTATGCGATGACTGCAAGCATTTTCAATTACAAATAAAAACGAATATTTAAGTTTAAAGTACTCGTTGACTCGCAGTTTGGCGAGAGGAGGGGAAATAAAAGTCTCTGAAGGGATTATGGAATATTTACAGACATCTTGTAGACGTTTATTCGAGTTTTAATTGAATAAGTAGCTTGAAACGTCTGCTTTTCACGGTTTATCGAATCAATAAGCCAATAAGCACTCGATCGCGAATCGTCAATTATTCATTTTTATTTGCGTTATGATTTTGTAATCCTTATATATATCTAAAGAAAGGTGTCAATTACATATAGACACTATTGTAAATTTATGCTCTAGGCTTTTATTGAATATTGTAAAGTTTGCCGAATAACTGCCGCATAAATTCAGCTCTAAAATTGTATTTTCATGAAATATTCGAAACAAAACGTGATTCCATCAACCGCGAGTAATTTATTCCCTTTTTTTACGATCTCTTTTTAACGACTTATAAAGTCAATTACAAACTTGGAGTCGCGGCTGTGAAAATTAAGAAAATTTTTCATTTAGCCATTGCGATACATTAAAACTTATTTTGTTGTGAATTTTAATAACTTTTTTTTTCAATTACACGATGCACGAGAGTGTATGAATACTTGAGTTGCAGACTAATGACTTCCAAAGCAAAATTGCTTTGAATCGAAAACAATTAACAAAGTTTGAATGAAATGAAAATATGTTTACAAAAACGGTGAGGATTCTTCATTTGATGCTTCTCTATAAGAGACTCAATTAGTGACCTATTTTCTTTTACCGACAATAAAGTTGTCTATTATAACAAGACTTTGCTTTATGAAAAACATTTTCAATTAAAATTTAATTAAAAAAATTCCCTTCAAACTCTAAATTAATTTTTTCAAGAATTGTAAAAGGCATCTTTAAGATAATGAAACCTGCACGAGTTTGCCAGCACTGTTATCGCTCCGCACAGATATTCACAGCCTCTCCTGAAAAAGCCACTTAAAAGCGAATAAGAAATCCACGATACAAATAAACAAAGAAGAGTGAGCCGCCAAAATAAAAGCGCAAAATCAAAGGCATCAAGGCGGTAGTTGTGCACTTTTTTTGCTTGGCTTGAAAAACACTCAGGTATACACTCAGCGCTACTGCTGCACAGCCCTCTCAACGAAATAAATAGAAAAAAAAAAGAAGAAAAAACGAGTGATAGAGAGATCGGAAAAAGTAAAGGCGAAAGCAGCTTTGCACAAAGAAAAACCGATAACAAGTGGCAAATCCAAGAACATCCGCCGCAGAATGTAATATCATATCCGAGACTGTTGGTGCCGACGCTGTTGCTGCGGCTATCTGACGAGCGCGTGTAGCTCGAGGGGGCCCCTCTCGTTCGAGCTTTTTAATTAAAGTATCTATATAATCTCCTAGGGAAAGATGAAACGCTCTAATACAAGTATAGATGGGAGGTTGGGTACGCGTGTGTCTGTGCATGTACATATATTTACCTTCCGCCGACTAGTAGGTAGCTGCCGTCTCTGAGCATCAGCCGAAAGTAATCTGTGTGCGTCTCGTTGCCGGTGAACCTGAATACATCTTCCGCACCTGTGAACAAAAAGAAGAGAGGGAACGGAATGAGGTAAGAATAAAAAAACGCTTTTGTTACTCATTTGAAAAGTACAATTACTCTCCTTCGTCTAATTAGCCCTCTCTCTCTCTCTCTCTCTCTCACTCCCTGGCTTGTTCAAGTCCGTAACTTCTTTCTTACTTTTCCCTCCTACCTCCAAGGTTACTTTATCCGGGCGGACAGCGCGCCTGATAAGAATCTCCAAGAGGTTAGAGAGAGAGAGAGAGAGAGAGAGAGGAAGACGACTTAATAACAAGTATAACAACTTTCCACTGAGATTGGAGAAAGGATGAGAGATCGAAAAGAGAGGAAGAAAACGAGAGTGAATGATTGAAATCTTTATTTGCGAGCAGTTGTGCGGCGAGCACTTTTTTTTCCTTCCCACGGTGGGTGAGATGCTGTCGAGGACGTACTGCCATGTATTCGGAATTTGTTCGAGAGGTGCAGTGTCGTACTCGGTAACCGTATTAAATTTTAACTCATTTCGTCTTGACGATTGCATGCGTCGAAGGATTGTTCAACTGAGATGGTACAAATTAATTTATTCACCTGATTGTCAAAGTTTGGATTTTTTCTTACAATTAATTTGCTGAACGATCGTTTTTTGTTATTTCGACAAATGAAGTTTAATTGTATGGAAATTTTGCACCCAAAACCGCAGCACCGAATTTCCTGATCTCAGGAAGAAATCTCTATGTAAGGTAAATTCCACGAAATATTAACCCCCTCATTTCTAGGAAACCTCGATAGTAATGGGATAAAATTTCATTATTCGGCACCGACATACATAGTATTAAGACAAAGCGTATCCACTACCCTGGTAGGAACATTAACGATATTTTGGCTAATTATGGTTTAATTTTCTAGTTATTACGTTGTTAAAGATAAAAATTAATTTTTTCATAAGAACATTATATTCTATTGGCAACAACTGAAAATATGACCATAATTTTAGATACTTTTAATAAGATTTTAAGATTTAATCGGCTGAAAATCCTTCTAGTTGAATAACGCATTAACCAACAAAATGGTTAATTTTCTACCAGGGTTTTAAATAAACAGTTACTCGCAAAGTAGAATGTATGTATTATGTATAATGAATGATTTATTCATTAATTATAAACTTAGAATTATTTCCGTATCTATTCCAGTGAAAAAATAAATCTTCATACTTGTATCAATTTTCATACTATAAATTATCATTATTCTTTATTTTGCTATAAAAATATAGTATAAAATGTACGTCGTTGTTACATTAATAGAATTCTTTAATTATTTTAAGTGCGGTTTAACTGGAAAAAGTGGTTACATATTATTCTAGCATTCGAAATAAATGAGAGAGGAAACTCTCTCAAATTTTCAAGTTATAAAATATTGATAGAGCGAAAGAGAAATAAATGGAACGATCGATTTCAGGGAACGAGAAATTACGAATCAGGAAATCCATTTCTTTACCTTGGGGATTACAATGAGTATCTAAAATGCGCTGAAATTTTCCTTTTATCAAAATTCAATTTGATGATAAATTGGGTTGGATACTTTTATCGTTACTCGCGCGTTTTTTTTTATCTCCAACACTGCCAATCGCTGCGCGCTGGATATTTTCATTTAATCCTATTTTCAATGATTGGGTAAATGTTTGGACACTTTGATTTTTCAATCATACCGTTTGCAGATTGTAATGCTAAGAGAGTAATTACTTTTTACAGTTCTCGAAGAGTTGTTAAACCTGCATTCAAATTTTTATTTTACTAATATTAAAGGAGTGAGAGAGCGAATCTTGTGATAAAACTAAGTTTTTTAAGCTTGGCATATATAGTAAAAGTTTTAAAGCGTGCCGTGGAAATAATTTTAGAAACTCAGTAGTTTCCCACCACAGATTTGCACTTGATATAAACTGAAAAAAATTAAATTAGAAGGTAATAGACTGTAAAATAAACTGTTTTTACAATTGAAACTGCAAAATAAAATATGAAATAAGTAGTTATCTGTACTGTTTATATCAGAATTATAAATGTTTTCAATATCGCATTCATATGCATCCACTGCTATATAGTTTTCAAAAAAAACTACTTTCGCAGCGTAATAAATTCCAAAAATCGTCACCAAAAGCACACACTCAGCAGCCATGAAAAGTAAACATCAATTTCCATCTCTTGCATACATAGCGAACCGCGGTGTATACGCATATACGCACAACGTTCGAAAACTGAAAATTTTCAGGTAAAAAAACGTGGCGATCGGCGCAAAAAAGGTAATGAAAACCCCTAAAACGAAATTTGGCTGGCAAGCACACACACACATACAAAAAGAGAGAGAAATCCCAGAGCCGCGATAGCGCTTCATCGTTGGCACGCTATATATGGCACACAGCCGCTCATAAATAGTCAGAGCCATACTCGCGTATATATAGGGGAGGGAGAGTCGCGCGTTTACTGCCCAGTCGACAGATCGACGAAAATCGTAAAATTGCTCTCTATCGGTCGGGGGGTGCGCGCAGGCGGAAAAGGATTTCGCCCGGTCTGTGCGCACACAAAAGCTGCCGCTGCTGCTGGTGCTGCTAGTGCCACACGTCGATGGCCGGGCGACAAACGTCAAACGCGTATACACACCACCTCGCGGATCCTCTACATTCGTTATCGGGAAATTAGCATGCGAATTTTGGGAGCGCGATGGCCATAGCGCGCGGCCCGAGCATTAATCGGGATTTACGATGATTTTCGACAGGGACACGATCAAAATGGCGAATCATCTGTACAGAGAGGCAGAGAGTATGGGAATCGTCAAAACGCGACTGATGGTGAGAGAAAGAGAGAGAGAGAGAGAGACAGAGAGGAGGG
>UELU01127554.1:0-5000 GCA_900490025.1 Megastigmus dorsalis
CTGATCAGGAACTACGCCCTTCACGGTACTACTATATTCAAAATAGATGCAGTGACCATTGTAAATATTAAATTTATTTCTTTTTGAGATTCCCTTATCTATATCTTTTGCTCGTTCATCCTTACGTATAAAATGGATATCTAGTCACATATATAGAATATATAGAAGTGAAATAACAGAAAAATGTAAATTTTAATTATTTGATGAAAATTTTAAGGAGCTGCTATTTTACTTTTTCGCTGTTTCTTCTATAACTTTAAAACGAAATTAAATTTCGACAAACGGGGAACTGGACGTTATTCTACAAGAAATTTGCTATCTGGATAGATAATAAAAAAAACTTGATTTTTTGCAAATTTCTAGGTGTAACCTCCCCTTAAAGCATAGTTATTATATGAAAATAATAGCAAGTAGGTAGACTTAAAAATTAACTTCTGCAACCAGACGTTGATATTGCTATTTTATTTTTCATCAACCTATGCTATTACGTCTTTGGAAGATAGTTACATTTATTATTACATTTTTAGTTTATGTTATTATCTTTTGGTCATAAAAACGTAAATTTAATTATATCCTGCATTGGAAATAATTATTTAGAATTACTGTACTAGAATACCATTAAGTTATTACAACCGAAATAATATGCTCTTGTCAAACTTAATTCAACGTATACTTGTTAGTAAATCACGTTTCACTTCAGCATCCCAAGAGACTCGTCCACGTACACCTTTGGTAAAGCCGCAAAATAAGATAGATCGCTTTATTGCTCATTCAATATGAAAACAACAGGAGTATTTATAGCCCGAGACTCTCGCGAATTGGCTCACCAGCCGAAAGGAAACGCGTAAAATGACTATAGCTATAGACCATCGCACCACTACAGCCTACCGAACTTGGATTACAGTACTCAAGTTAATTTCGTCTTTATAGGACGTAAGATTCAGGCGTTGTAATTATCTCTCTCGATTATAGTCAGCTTCGTCTCGGCCCGAGCTATTTCACTGGCTGCTTTATTACTGTGCCGAGCGTATTGTTCTGCCTCTTCCAGTTCCCTCTCACTCCTTTGATATAAACTGCATTAATTTTCGTGCTCCTCGCTCTATGCGAAGGAGTAAAAGAGCCGCTGCCGGCTTGGTGTGCGCAAAAAAAGGAAAATGCCGCCTCCCCTCCTTTCAACCTTTTCCCCCCGATGAAAGCAAATTCATTCTTTATAGCACGGTTTATCTTACATGGCGCGTCGCTCGCAACATTGTGTTCCGACACATTGTGTACACCGGCGAGTAAAAATAAACTCTCTCTGTAACTCCGCTCAATAAAATTATGAGACGCTGCCGCTGCCGCTGCCGTTCATCGGCACACGTGGCTGCTTCTATACCGCGGAAGCAATCGTTGCTTTCGATGCTGACTTTTTTTAAAATAGTCACTGGTTCTCGTTATTATTAGTTGAGACGTCCTATATTTAAGATCGTTAAGTACTGTTCGAAAAGAACTAGTCTATTCGCAAATTTTCATTCCTAAGTATTGGTCGTCATTTGTCAACTGTAATTAAGAAAGGCGTACGCATGTACTGTGTCAACGAGTAATTTGGAGTATTTCGTGATCGCGTTACGGTGAGCGTATTTCGCCATATATATCTTCTCTAGCTTAATTGCCACGACCAATTGCCATGGTATCTTTTCTTACTGTTTTTCTCCCTTCTTCTGTATCCCCTACCAGCGGTACTCCCTTATTTTTTGGGTTGTACCTTTAAGACGTTAGTAAGTCGACGTGATCCGAATGAAATAAGTTACAGTTCTTAAGCCCTCACAAACTTCTCCTTATACTCCTTTCGATTATCAATCTTATTTAAAATATACTGTATGCCCTAAATTAGAGAATTTCACTAAAAAAATCAGTGAAATAAATTCAGATGGTTTACATTTTAAATTTCTTAACGTAAAAACTATAATTTTTTACAAGTTATTATAAAGTTATTATGTATGATCGAATGTTAATTTCTACACGGAGAAAAAGGATGTAGCAATATTTATGATGAATATACGAAAAATTACTATGTTGCGTACCAAAGCTGTGATATACTCATTTTATGGAGATTTTTCTTATGTTTATAACAAAAATTACTATTCAACATAGCAATTTTTATAGAAATTTATAGCCAAAATTACTATGTGCATAGTAATATTTGTTATGAATATAAGAAAAATCTCCATAAAATGAGTATATCACAGCTTTGGTACGCAACATAGTAATTTTTCGTAGATTCATCATAAATATTGCTACATCTTTTTCCTCCGTGTACCTATCTTAGACTAAACATTAGTGTTCTAAGACTTATATAATTTACCAAAATGATCACTCTAATCAAGTGCGTAACGTCCTGAAGAATGTTATAAATGATTTACTTTAAATTATCTCCTATTTTGACCTGGACTCTCGACCACTAGTCGGGGCTGGAGTACGCCTCTGAAATAATTATACCCGTTTTAGAAATCGCGAGAGGAAGTCAACTATATTATCTATAAAACTATTTCCTAAATTACGTTTGATCCACGACTCCAAATGTCTAATCGCCAAACAGACCAGGTCACCCCGTTCACGATGGGTGTCTAAGCTAATATAACCTAACTTACCAAGAGAACAGGCTGTCACATTCATCCTTGGTAGTTATCACACTTCTAAAACTACCTCCTTAATTTTTAAAACGCGCACATGCAGTTACAACCGCGGAAACATAAATAGAATCGTCTGTGACTTACCTTCTAGAAATTATTACTCTGCTACTGTTACCGAAAGATGTGGTTTGAAAAAAAGTTAATTTTCTCGTAAGGGGAAGCAGTAGCGTTCCACGTCCTCGGATTGTTCGATCCGTTGCTCTGTTCCAATTAATTTAAAAAAGTGATAATTCACAAAAGACTCATTTGGCACAGAATGCTTAATAGCATCGAGCACTACGCTGGCCAAGCTTGAAAATTAATCCAAATTATAAATATTAAAAGTTATAAACAAAAGTAGATATGGTAATAATTTTCTGGTTAACTTTTAATGCATAAACACCTCTAGTTCCTGCTAATTTAAAAAACAAATGAGATCGACTTCACCTAGCAGAGGATGATTTATTATATCGAGGACTACGCTGCTCATGTCCAAATATTAAATTTTCATTGTAAATAAAAACAAGTATCAACGAAAGAAAAAGCATTTACAGCTACCGAATCTCCTTAAAAGAGCTGCCTTGTATGCGATCTTTACCATTTTGGCTTATCTTACTTTCGTCCCGTTAGTTACTTTGATACTTAATATTTTTTTCTATAGCCGGCCTGTGCGCACTCTTTTCGTCCAAATTTACTTCTCCATTTCAACTGTTTCTTTTCTGTTATTTATCTTTTAGCTTATTTATGTGTTGTGATTTTACAACAACCTTTCAATAATTAATTATGTTTCCCTATTTTTCACAAAATATAGTCCGGTTAGTACGGTTTTGATTTTTCACAAAATTCAAATGTAATTCTTTGATAATTTCTCTACTCTTGATTCCCCTACAATATATCTGGTATTAACCCTGTTAGTCCGACTTTTGTTTACTCTTCCATCTTTTAAATTCTCAATTATTCGCTATTAATATCTTATTTCCAAATTTTTTAAACTCCGTTAGTTTGTTTGTCAATTCTTACGTTTAAAAACGGGCAGCAAAAACTCCAACTTGCACTCGCTTAGGAATTCGTCCACTTATCACTTTTTCACTGACAGAAGTACTGAAGATCTGAGTATCAATCAACTTAATAACGAAAATGAAAAACTTGATTAAGGTAACTGACACGCAATGATGCTATGCAGTATTTCACAACAGAGAGTGAGGGCCTGCTAGGAAGAACTTTGACATCCAACTAGTGCAACTATTGCTCCGAATTGGCATAGTGAGTGTGTCAATACGTACAATGTACATTATTATCATTAATCCTCTCCTAAAATCTTTACCTTGAGTACTTTATATTTATAAATTTTAAACCTTATAAAACTTCATTGTTTTAAACTATTTTTCACTTGAAAACACAAATTTTATAAATGAGAAGCAAATAAATTACCACATTAATTTCTCTTAGTCAAAAATCCATTTTCCCTTTATCTATTTTATTTTCAATTTCAATAGTTACTTTTCGCATTTGATGAACAAAAAACGAACCAAAGAATCGAAGGTATAAATCATTCTAGCAAAGTCCGTGCATGCCCCACGTTGGGCGCCAAATATAAACATCAATATATATTACATCCTGGAGAACGCTGAAAATTTTAATTACTTAATTTAGTCACACAAGTTTCACTCTACCCCACTCTGACACTCCCGATATTAAATTCCTTGCGTTGAGCGCGTTAAATTTCCCACTTAATCGAATTGATTTTTGTTTTCTTTGAGATTTAGTATTTGTCATCTTTTAATCACATCTTAATATTCTAATATTCTTTCTTTCTCATTTTTTGTAATAATAAATTGACAGATCTCTTATATTATTCGGGCACCGAATAATTTGTAAATAAATTGTGGAGGTGTGAATCAACTGCGTCAACCGATGAGGGCGCTTTTCGTAAATAACGCGGGAAATGCGCGTCTGTAGGACGCATTCGCTGGGAAAATTCATCGATATGTGAAATTGCGAACGCATCCGACTGAGCTGAAGTTAAATATTTGAAGCACTGTGTCATTGCTTCCTGCTATTTTTAAGGGCAAACATATAAAAGCTGGCTACTACATCCCGTAAATCTTATTTAACGCTGGTTATACGTTTTACGATGATTAGCTGCGTTATGATCATTAAGGCACTTTATTTTTCAATTTTTCAGTTAATGGCACGTTTAATTTATGTGACACTTTTATAATACTGTGATTATATGATTATCTCGTGAAATGAATCATTTGTAAGTTTTTAGCTCGACAAAAGTAATGTTTATTGAGTAGAATGGAGATTGTGGGAAAAATGTCGTTATAAATTATCGTTCATCAATCA
>UELU01127554.1:7500-32445 GCA_900490025.1 Megastigmus dorsalis
GCTCAGTGCCGAGTCTTTTTTAGATTGGAGGAGACTACGCTGAATACTTTTAATTGCGTATTGTAATTATAACCTGTTGTCAGTAATTGGTATATGTTTAACTACGAAGTAAAATCTGATTAATAACGTAATAATACTTCAGCATTATTAATTGTTTATCAAATAGACAAACATATAATATATTTAACACTAAGAAAATAAACATCATCTACATAAAATATCTCTTCATATTTTTCATTAGTGTAGCGACATGAATTTATCGTAATACTCAATGGATGTCAACGCAGAATGTAATTAAAGCCGATGCATCACCTCCGCGGCCATCAAGTAATAAGCACCTTCAAAGGGAGATTCTCGTTCTCAATCAGAGCTTGCAACGAAGAATTTTTCACCTCTTGGTTATTTGCATAAATGCATGGGTATACTTTGAGAGAGCATTAATTGCAGATAATGAATTCTCATTAGTTTGAGTGTTAGAGGAACGATGAATCAACGTATGGATAGGCTCTTGGGGAGTGGTGGAGTATATATACCATTTGATAAGCTTAATATCTCAAAGCTGCGCTCTGCGGTTCGCGCAAGAGATTAGAGCGCCACGTAGCCGCGGTTATCTTTCTTAAAATACTTTTATCGCGGGTGTAATTATTTTTCGGTGGATGATTTAACGTGATTTAAGGCTGAGCTTTACTTGTGATTAAAAGTGCTTTATTATTTATTATTTTTAAAGCTCGATCAATAAATGTCTGGAAAACTGGTACACGACAATCTGTGAAAAATGAATTTAAAAATTGGATTGGAAATAAAGAATCTTTATTAAATTATTTCGATCTCTGCCCTATAATTTAATTTATCGGAAAAAATATTCCACTGCGAATAGATTTATTACGAACATTATTCGACATATTTTTTTCTACAAGGAATGAAAAATTCAACCAACAATTTTAACTCACTTCCAAATTTACAATTCATTCAATTTTTTATATCCGTGTTTTTTAAAGGTATGCATTTTATACGACTACCTTGAAAGACCCTTTTTCCATATATACCGCTATGATACATACCTTCATAATTTCATATTTTCTGAGATGAAAGGTCTACCTTGCATCAAAAAAAATTTTGTGGTAGTTCCTTTTCCGAGTTCTTAATCAAATATGATCGTTTTTTCTTTTTCATTTATTTCGAGTTGTAAATTGAAGCGATTGGCTACTGTAGCATTTTGAAATTTCAATTCATTTTAATGGCATGCAAATATTATTTTCGTGAGAACGCATTTTTGGTAGTCAAATTGAAATTAGCATACGCGGGGATTAACGTGGAACGAGTGATAGAGGATGGACTCGTTGGAGGTAGCAAAAATTGGATAATTTTGCAAATGAAAAATCTGTCCAATTCGATGTTTTGGAAACTCGATGATGTTGAACAGGCTATCGAAGTTATACGGTCGTAGTATTATGTTACTGCCTCCGCGCCGGAGATTGTAAAGGCAAACTTAATTGCTTCATGATTTAATTTTCTGGAACGTTGCATTTTAAATTCAGATCAGTTAATAAAAACATTGCTCATGCGTCAATGGACAATCAATTTAACGTTGGTTTTATGGAAAAGTTTCATTACTAACTGAAATTTTGTAATTACAGTTTTTAATGTTGTTTATTCAAGTCAAATTTTTAATATTTTTTAATTTTGAAATAATCAATTTAATGGACTTTAACAGAAATGATTCCGGAAATCAATATAAAACGAGAAGTTGTGATTTTAAGTTTCATTGGCTCGAGAAGATCGAGAGGGAGTGGTATTATCATTAAATAATGATCACATTAATTTCGAGCGATAGATTGATTCATTTTTAAACTTACCATGTAAAACAAAAATAAAATCATACATTTTGGTTGGACCAAATATTTTTTATAAAAATCCATATCTCGATCGAGATGGTCTAAAACATCAGAAAGGATGCAGATATACCTGTGGTGCTGGTTAGTTTCAAAAAGAAATTTTTTTTCTCAACATTTTGGAAGCTTTAACTTGGTACGATGAAACTATCCCCATACCAAACCATGATATGCTAAAAGTTTTAATTTACCACTTTAATCGTTTTCGGATCAACTGACAGTTACATAGCTATTGATACTCGTCGAATTTGGAATAATAAAATATAAAAAAATTTTATATCGACTATATTTCTTTATACCACTTTATACCAATAAGGATCAAATTTTAGAATTCCTATATATACACAATTTTTCTTTCAACTTCATCATTTCTCATGTACAGGCTACGAAAAAAAAGGTTATCGGCTTTTTTCTTTCCTTTGCCAATAAAATTCGCGCTCGGTCGCATATAGCTCCTCCCGAAAAGCAAATAAAGTCATTGATATGCGCGGGCCTCGGTACCACTTTGCATTTAATTGACTCTGGGCGAAACGAAAGCTAAAGAGAGAAAAAGTGTGAGAGAGAGAGGGGGGGGGGAGGGATGGAGAAAGACAGAGAAAAGGGGTTGACGGGAAATCGGTATAACGATTTTTTTGCTCGGGTAGACTATACGGGTATATATGTGTGAGCAGCACACACACAGGCGGGTGTGGCCGAGCGAATCGCGCTATTTGAATTTATCGGCTGGTATTGGAAACTACTTTGCCGACCGCGCGACAATGGGGGAGGGGGATGAGATGATGGTGTTAGACTCGCTGCAGCTTCTCAGACTGTTCACCACTCGAAACTCGCTGGCTATGCCCGCACGTGATAGTACCTGGTGGCGAGACCTACACCGACAATTCTTCTTCTTCTGCTTCTTATATTTGCTCGTGCCAGAGAGAGAGAGAGAGAGAGAGAAAGAGTAGTGGTGCACAGTGCCAAGCTGTGCCGCTCTCACCAGGGTATCAGACGTGATTAAAGATCTCCGGCTCCTGTACTGCTTGCTGACTATATACATCATGTTTCATCGTGGAGGGGATTATTGTTCCGCGTTTCGAATTGATAGAGCATTGATACTTAACTTTTGGAGGCTGTTTAAGTCGGCAAGCTCTAAACGGTTTCCCAATTTCATTTTTCCTTTCGAGTAAGAATGAGTTGTCTGAGTTGAAAGAAGTCTATTGCAATAGTTTTTGATACTAGCGAGTTTTAAAGATTAAATTATTACTATTTTTTGTGTTAATTAATTTAATTAACAGACTTTTTTTATTTTTAATACGTATAATATAACGAGCTGTTTTTGAATGGTTATTTCCATTTCGTTAATTATAATTATCACTTGTATATATATATATATACAAGTATATATACGTTTATGAATAATGAAATACATTATATTTTGAATAACGGTATGTTTAAGTGGTACACGGAGATATTTTTAAAATATTTGTTTCCGTGGAATTCTCTACTCACGAGATATCTGCATCACCCGTAACTGCACATATTATTATTTAAAACCATTCCATGCAGTTATTAAAATTAAACTTGCTTCAACCATAGTGAAGGAAGCAAATCATCGATGACAATAATGATCAGATGACAATATTATAGATAGCTCGCATACATTTATAGAATAGAATCTTTTAAATAGCGTATAAAAATGTTTTATTCGAAAAAAGAAATTTAATTAAGTTCGTACAAACCATAGTTTCACTTAGAAAATATTATTATCCTATAGTTATATTTTTGTTAACTTCAATGGCAATATCTTGAGTTTACTCGCAGGTGCAGTTCTCGACTCCTTTTTAAAATCAATGTTTGTCTGTGCTCCCTTGCACACAAAGCCCTCCATAGATGTATTGTCGTCCATTTCCTTTTGGGAGTTGATGTATCGACCGAACACACAAGTATATAAAGCACAGTGCAGCATTCCATTAATCAGCGGATGTTCTGCAAGCGCTTGGGTTTCAAGTAAAATTTCAGTAATCCTCTTAAAGCCAAAAACTTTCTACATTTAATTTCAACTTCTAACTACCAGTTTCCAAACTGAATATAAAACTTGAGTAATTACGCATTACTTCTTCAGCGGCTTTTCTAAAACTGCAAATCAGCAAATGAGCGGTGATCGATAGTAATCTTATCAGCCTGTAAATCACGTTTCCTCTGTTAATTTGCGACTTAACCGTTTTGCAAGGGATGCAAAAAGCGTCGAAGGGTTTACCGGGAAATTCCGGGGCTATAGCTGTGAAAAATCGGTTTGTCGATACGCAAGCTTTAGCATGGAAAGTAACGTAGTTTATATGAATAATTCATGCGCGTTCGGCGAGCGGGAGAGAGTTTTGACACACAAAAAAAAAGATTGGGTGGACTCTCGCTGGATGCTGTAAATATTCTAAATGCTCGATGAAATAAAAAAGGAAGAGGAACATACTGGGTCGATAGAAGTTGGCAAAACTTATATTCAATGGCCGCGGAGTTGAAAATTAAGGCTAATTTACTTATATTCATATATAGCTTCTGAAAGCTTCTAAACACTTTTCGCGGTACCGCTGCTGCACAAGTGAATTAGTAATAAATTATCATAATTATAGCGACGTGATGGTTGTATGCATTATTTATACACGTATTTGATAAGTATAAAAATTTTTTTACTCTTTTCTTCTTCATGTATTCACTGTATACCTGATATACCTGATTCAACATTGAAACGAATCTTTTAAAATATCATGTATTGCTCAGACATATCAGCTCAAAAATAAGGACTCAATTTTCGCAACAGCTGAAAGTGTACATAGCCTACAGAAAAACTTATCAGTGGAACGATTAAAAGAATTGTACATCGAGATTGCAACGTTCAATTAACCGAAAAACGGATGCAATTCTTTTTAAGTAATGCCTATTCTATTCGTACTTGGAATTACAAGAATTAAGTACGCTAATCAACTAAAATTTCTTTGTTGATAAGCGGAACATATTCCTCTACATGCGCGCTCACTTATTTTTCGTTCAAATCTGCTTTTATCCTTTCCTCCCTCTTTAAGATCAACTTGCGCTTCATTCTTTTTACGCTAGATTAATGCGCAGCTATAACCGAATACCACGCGTACTGTGGAGCTGTACAAAATTTTATGTTAAGAATAATCATAAAAAGTAACAGCTATAGTCGCTCTTTATATTTTAGCCTTTTTTTAGAACTTTAAAGCCTCGCGCTCGCTCCGCATCCCTTAGATTATTATTTTCAATCAAACAAATTTTTATTGCCATGCGCTAGGCCCATAAAATGCACAACGACGCGCGGCAGAAGTAGATTAAAAAAGTGCGTTGGCCGCGTATCGATAATTTTTACCGTATGCAGTCACTATCGTGTACTAAAACTATAAATTTTATCGTGAAGTCAGCGTAAAGTCGCGAGCAGCTCAGCCCAGCGAGTTCGCCCTCCGCGGCATATCTGAGCTCGGGGTTTTTGAGTATCCCAAGTGTAATAAAAATTCATAACTCTTACATTTTTTACGTTTTAGCACATTTTATTCTACTTTCCGGTGCACTAACGAGCCTTATAATTAGAAAAATAACCTAAGCAATAATGTGTCGTCTATTTATTAACATGTCTAATGCAAAAATATCTGACTAAAGTGAATCGGATACTTGGCAAATACTTACCACTGAAGGAACAACACTGATGGAAATAGTATGTCTTCGATGCGACATTCCACGTATGTCACTGGCTTTATTTTCCGAGCGATAAGTGTAAAGATAATTTTTTAAAAGAAAAATATTCTCCGCGGCGCGGATATATCCACTATATAATATGGAGCTCGCATTTGCGCATCGGAATCGAGGTCATATATGGGGGTTACGATCTCTTTCGTCTATAAACAACCGCGTGCGCGTGTACACACACGCGCGCGCAGACACAGACATGAATATATCATATAGAAAATACGTATATGCATGCGGATGTGCAGGATGCAGCTCGCATGGGCATAAGGGCGTGTGGCAGCAGGCCATTCTCTCTCTCTCTCTTTGTATATATTGTTGTTCGTTGGAGAGGGGTTAAAAGCTCTTCGATGTCGACCATTAAAGGGTAATTTGCGGCCGAACGACGGCGGCGCCTGCAGCCTCAAACGCCCTGGAATTGCACAGCTTGGCCCCTCACATACACACGCACACATGCACACACACACACGCACACACACACTCATACGATGCACGCGGACATGAATGTATGTATAGGAGCGCTGGCATCGTGACATGACTAAGGGAAGGATTTGCCAATATGAACAATCGCGACCTTCTCCCCTTTTTCCCTTCTTCTTCTTCTTCTTCTTCTTTTTCTTCTTCGTCTTTCGTCCTCCTCCTGCGTCTTTCACCGGGGAAGCTTGGCAGGGCTGCGAGAAAAGCGGGCGAAGAATGCGCCATAATGGAGATTTTTTTGCAGCAGGCGGACCTTACATTGTATATACGCCTGCTCGTGCACGCGTTGGAGATTTATTGGATTATGGATATAGGTGTGCAGTGGTGGCGGTGTCGGAGAAAATCGTTTTTTGATTTAGTTGCAGCAGCAATAGCGGCGGCGGCTCGGCGCCACGCGGGATTCATTGTTCGAAGGCGTTAAGGCTATTCTTTCGATATTAACCCTTTGCTTTTACCGCGGTTCTCTGCTGCTAGTCATTGTACTGCTATTATCGGCTTTTTTTCCCTAGCCATGTAGGCGTTTCCATGCTGAACTAATTTGTTGAGGGCAAACAATGCTGGTATTGTGCTAGCATTTGTGAGAGTATCAAAACATGCCGATAAATTATGTAATTCTGGATCTTTTTTTTCTTATTCTGGGTTCTACGAAAAATTAATTTCTTTATATGTATATGAACGAGCGTTAATATGCGTGGGCGAAGCTGAGCGAGAAGTTTTTGCGCTAGTAAAACTTTATATCCTGGAATTATTCAAAAACCTTGCTTATCCAGTTTACAACAAATTTTACGCTTAATTTTCCGCACTTTTCCTCGTGAATCACGTGTGTGTATATATATATATATATATGTCATTGTAAAAAAACAGCGCGCTGAAAGTTTTCACCCGTTCGTATACGTAAATTTTAGGAAAATTCTATGAAAACGAGTCACTCGCATGTTGCGCGAGAAAACTTCAGCAGAAAAAAAGTTTAGCATATAATTTCGCGCTATTTCCTATATGTACAAGATACTTGCCGCGAAAAGTTTATTTACAGTACAATAGGTATGCTTTCGACAGAAGCCAGGTTTTTGCTCCCTAATCACATAATGAAGGAAGGAGGAGAAAAATAATATGGACCTCTAAACTGTACAAATATTCTGCGCCATGCATTCATTAAAACTTTCGATCGTGAATCTTCTTGATAATAGGAACCGAGGAATAAATCCAAAGAGAAGATAAAGACCGCTTACAGGTTTAAGTCGCGGATTCAGGACAAGCGCGCGCGCAAGCGATATAAGTTGTTCGTCGCTCCTCTACTTCACAAGGGGAAATTCAAATATTGGCTGAATAAATTACTTTGCAAGTGTCATTTAATCATCTTTGCGCATATAGATATAGACGGAAAATATGAAAATTTCTCTGGTCCATGTGCTAACTTAGCTAATTTGAAAAAGTATCCAATGTCATTATATAATACTAGTCATTTTGCATTATGAACCTAAGTATCCAATTTATACAATTTAATATGAAGCATTGACATTTTCTTACCTCCATTTTAAAATCGAAAGTCTCAAGCCATTTTGTAAAAACAACTATTTACACAAAGCAAAGTAGCGAACCATTGAATAAAAAATAAATTCCAAAATTAGCATAACCCTGTAAACATAATAAGTTAAGCTTACGCGACTTTATGAATCATCCCCACTTTGACAATATCAGTATAATAATGTCTCTTTTTCACGTCTATAATATAATCCCAAAAATGACTTTATATTTTACACATAATTTTAAAGTAGCCGTGCCCAACGCATAGCCGCGAAACGAGAACATCACACACACACACACACACACACACACACACACACACACACACACACACATTTTCATCCCCTTTAAAATGATTTTTAAGCTAACCTGCACATAGCTAGTCTTTGTTTGACATTAGAACCGCTAACCCAGCTCGTTTCCCCTTTACGCGCTGCTTGTGACGTTCCTGTTATTACCGCAATTGGATAGCACTGAAGTTTCGTAAGTATTTGTCCTGGTTTTGTCACTTACTTTCTCTCTCTCTCTCTCTCTCTAAACACATCCTCGAGCTCGACCCCTAGTCATCCAGAGACTGGGCCTGTGATCCTAGTGCGCCAAATATTTGATCTGATTCTTTCGTTTTTCGACTTACATCCACTCAAGGGGACAAGCAGATGGGTTTTCTTTATGTTAATTTATTTTGTTTTGTCCCCTATACAACGTTTTAAGTGTGTGAGTGTATTTATTAGCGTGAGTGGGAGTATGTGTGCAATGAGTGAATGTTTAATTTTAGAATACAGTTGACCGATAGATACAGACTGCCTTGATTGACCTTGATTATTTGTATTTTAAAAGAAGACGCTCTGTGATATTACTTATTTAAACATTTTAAGACTGATTTTTGAATTATATTTGAACTTATGCTGTGATATCATGGATAGAAACTAAGTGCAATATTTTATATAGACTTATGAAACATTAAGAGTGTCTCATATATACTGTAAAACCATATTTACACATTTGTATATTATTACCATTCAAATTTTGTATTTATTTGCAAATAAACTAATATCTATCTATCTATCTATCTCTGAAAAAATTGAAAAAAGCTACGAAACAGCGCTGATGTGTGGAAATGCATAGATCAGATGGGTATTCGTTCGGATAAGAGTAGTGCTACTCCGCGTGTTGATGTAAATACGCTTAATAAACCCTTTTTAAACGAGAACGTAGTTTTAATAACGCAATTTTAAAAGCATGCGTCTTCATGATATCATTTTGAGCTTATACAATTTGCATCTGTATCATATGTATTCAATTCAATTCAATTCATTCTCTGTCTCTATTTGAGAAAAATTCGTACCTTTCTGTCAAACAAAATCTGCAGGGTAGAGAGAGTGAGTGAGAGAGAGAGAGAGAGAGAGAAACCCTCTAGCACTATTTGAGTTTAATCTCGCAATTTATTTGCAATATAATTCATTTTTATACAGTAATTTCATATTATTATGATTAAGCTGGTTAAGTCACGACAGCAACAAAAGATGAAATGTCTGGTTTTACTGCCAGAACTTAACCCCGGCCAAGTGGCTAATAAAACCAATATTACTAAAACTTGTATTAAACTGTGTATGAGCGTATATTTTTACGGAAAAAATTAACATAACTCACGATATAAATTACGCGCTATAGCGCCGAATATTCGTCAGGAGTTATATACTTTTTTATCCTGACATTATATTTTTATATTCTTCTAGGAACGAGTTGTGGTTAGACTGTAAATTTATCATGCTGGCTAAAATATTACATTTAATATTTTAAGAACAATTAATGAAGTTTTTTCGTTAATTGCAGTCACTCCATAGCCAATCCCAAAGTTTATCCACTGTTTCGCACAAAAGCATCACTACAGATATCACTTGGCTAATAGATAATTAAAGAACCAAAAGAAACGAAAGGGTAGAGAGAAAAAAGGATTTAAGTGATATCTCCGATGGTGTAAGTTCTCATCAGCAGCAGGTATTTTAATCGGTGAGTGCAGCCATAATCCTCTGGATAATCCGAGCTCTTTTATCTCTCTTGGTCCAGTCGAGGCTTAGAAGCCTAAGTCACAGGGCCAAACCCCCGAGCTTTTGCTCTCGTACGTGAGAGGTAATGCGCTTTAGAACAATTATTGTACCCATTTAGAAAATCAGTGGCAGGAATGAGCGCGATATGGAAGCTTTGAGAATAATCGCTCAGTTTCACTGATAAGAAAAGGCCGAAAGTATAATTGACATGCATCAGAAATGATGATCCTTGCCTATACTTTACGATTTAATTTTGTTTTTTGAAAATTAACGTTTATTTAGGAGAAGGGTTTAAGAAAGTTTTTATGAAGGTATCAAAGGTACATTTTGCGAAACGAGTATCACTATAAAATTATACTCAAAATTAATTTGGTGTTTGCATAAAAAGTATGAGCTTAGGTACGGCTAATTTTAAATTGAGATTATTTAAATTATCATTTAATCTTTGTTTATAATATTATATAATAAAATTAGAAGAATATTGCTCGAATGGATCGATTCTCCACCTCTAATAAAAGAAATTAGAAGAAACTAAATGGATATAGTTGGTAAAGTGCAGAGGAATATCATTGTTTTTAAAATTGATATGCAAAAACAATGGAACGAAGCTAAGTGAGCTAATTTATTCAGTTTTTACGGATACAACGCAATCAACGCATAATTCTGTACAGTAGTATACAGAGAACAAAAGCATCATACTAATTATTTCACGTGTCATTGTAGCTAAATAGGTATTATATTTATAATCTTTATTTAAAAATAAATAGATAATTAAATTTGATGAAACGTAGTATTTTAAATCCGAAAGTAAAAATAGCATCTCTCTTTCAAATTTTAACGCTTTTCATTATTCACACCCGCGGCGATGCAACTCTTTCCGAAACCCACCTAATGGCCCAATTAAAATTGGATACGTACGTGCGAAATTTTCAAAACACGAAAGAGAAACAAAAAAGCAATAAGAGAAAAATCATAACTGCAGCGACTTTAACAAAAGTTACGTAACGCGTATTGTGTTTTATTTACAGCTGTAACTCAGCCTCGTCTACAGGCGCGTCGACCCAGTTTTTTTTAAACGAAGATAATACAAACTTGAAAAGTTCGTTTCTGGCACCCTTTCGATAATTCATCACTTTCGCTTATATACCGCACACCTTAATTATCGGGGCGCTCGAGTATTAGTTTTTCAGAACAATAGAGCGAGAGAAAGAAACAGGCAGCGTTATATTTTTTTTGCCCCTCCCTCGTCGTCGTAGCGCTGCACAATTGTGCAATGGCGAACAAAAGGGGCATTCGTGAGAGAAGTTGGGCAGCTAACAACAGTTATTTGTTAATGTAGAAAAGTGTGCCGTGTATGTGTGTGTGTGTGTGCAGTCGGCGAGAAAATGTAGCCGAATCCGAGTTTGCCATATATACGCGACGCAGAAACAACGGACAAAATCGAGCATTGATGAACCAGCCAAAAGTGCGGAGTCACGCCCCAGTGAGTGAGACTTTCTGACTCGACACTCGTGTGCGCGTCATTTTGCCATTGTGACCGAAAAAGTTGCTTGCGTCACCGAATGTATAGCGGAGAGGATGAAAGGTGCGAACGAGATTTCATATATAATGGCCTTATTTGCATTAAAGGAGGATGCGGAGTTTTGTTTTGGGCGTGCGAGTGACGAAATAAAAAGGATTTTTTAACTGGTGACGTGCTTAAAAGAGGGCGGGCAAGCTGAAATTCAAATAGACAGTGGACTTTATTCATCAGGGTTGCTTTTGCTGCACTTGCAATGAAAGTTTCTTTGTATTCTGACTACTTTTGTTCATTGTGGTATTTTCAACAAGATGTACGTAATGGATTGAGAATAATTAAAAATTACTCACTGTTTACTGATCTCTAAATTGTAAAGAGTTAAAAGTTGCAGCAATCAAGTAGAACCGGATCAGTTTATTCATTTTAAAATATATTAAGATATAATTTAATTCTATAAAAAAGGGATAATAATGCAAAAAATTACACTTTTAAATGTAACAACATATATACATATATTGTAAAATCAAAATTTATATCTGATTCAACTTTTTTTTGCATCTATTTTTGTTCCTTGAAGATTGTTAAATAATATTTTTTAAAAACAATTTTTTTTAATTGACCTAAAGTTGGCGAGCACATATCGATGGTTAAAAATTTTCTCTTTGTGACGTCATTCGTGAAAATGTATATCTATTCATACCACACTAATCTCAAATTTTATTATTTTTGAAAAAAAATCGTCCAAAGCCTTTTCTGTATATTAACATAGTACTAAATTTTCAGTATTCGCTTTTAGGCTTTTTACTCCTCTATTGTTTGTTATAGGTATTTCAAAAAATTATTAGTCGATTTAATGGATACATTTCCATGTCATCTCTATTTTTTCAAAGTATAAAGGTACTCGAAATCTTCTTAAGGTAGTTGTTTGTCTCTCCTATCTTAATAACATGTTACCATGTTTTAGTAATGAAATACTGTATTTGTTGACCAATTTCAAAATACCAAAGATTGTTTTTGCATCACAAAAAATCAAATATTTTTCCCGATTAAAATTTTTAATTTAAATGAATCGTTTCTTTTATAAGTATTGCGAAGAACAGTATATTATTTAAAAATATATACCTAGGCAATCAGTTCATGAAACGATGGGTCTATAAACATTTTAACGGGACGTCGGAGTCACTAAAAATTTAAATTTCCCGCCCTTACTACATCAAAATACCCACAAGGTTTTTCAAAGTTTTCTCTTTAACAAATTATCTAATTGACTCGAAATTTTAGGAGATGATAGAATGATCATAAATGAAGCGCGCTCAGCCCTGGGATTACCGATAAATTACATAAATGTAATATTTTCTGTTTGAAACATAATTACCAAGTTAGAATCACGCCATCTCATGGATTAAATTGAAATTAGTAAAAATGAGATATTTTCTTCTCTAGCTTCCGTATTACTTGATTTTTGGAAAATGTCTGGGCTGAGCGCGCTTTATTTGTGATCAGTCTATCATCTCTTCAAGTTTCAAATCAATTGGTTAATTTTTTAAGTAGAAAAGTTTGAAAAACTTAATGCCGGTAAAACAGGCGACTCCGACGTCCCCTTAATATGATGAAAAATTTCAATTTTGTTAGTGCACTAAAATGTTTAAGATAGATGGGAATTAAACAACTATCTTAAATCTATGCCTCTAAACAAATAAAGAAGCTATACAAAGATCTGAAGTATGTATACACATATACTAAATTCTCTAAAATTATGTTTAGATTCGAATGCACAATATAATATGCATATATATATATATATTGCGTCTCAAGCTCACAAGCTATTCCAAAGTATCTCACGCAATGTTCATCGATAGTCGCACAACAGTTCCAAGTCTCACTGCCATATTGGTGTTGTGTCACAGTCGCATGTGACAAGCAAAACTCCGTTCTTGCATATATATATATAATCCAATTTGTGAAGGATCTATCGGAATTCCCCTTACAGTGGCGGCATTTCTCCTCATTTTCGTATAACATACGCCAAATCAATTCTCTGCCAGGCTATTTATAACCCTTAATCTCGAACCTCGCATAAAATGTCCCCACTTCCTCGGCGGGCATAGCCGTCACCTCTAAACAATCCACCCCGCAGCGATCCAAGGAACGTTGGCACCTCCGCCTACGTCACTAATTGCAAGCTCGAGTCAAACCCACGCCGCCAACTTGAGCATCGCAGCAGTAGTCTGTGTGTGCGCCCACGCTTCTCTCGCGCGTTTTTTCACCTCTGTTATTTCCACATCGAGTTGAGGGCGCGCGGTAGCTGCCCAGGCATTCATTCAATTCTGTGCGCGCGCGCGTCTATTGAATTTTCCGTCAACCACTGGCTCTCTCTCTCTCTCTCTCTCTCTCTCTCTCTTTATATGTGTGTATACATGTATATAGAAGAGACTAAGGTAGAGGGGCTAGAACGCGAGCGGTTGAATGTGGCCATTATGCGAGGTCTACGTGTAATGACAGGCGTTTCGCAGCTCTAGCCCAGCCGTACCTATATACCTACCGACAATGAACGCCCTAGTAGTAAATGCCGTGTGTCGTTTCCTATTGCCTGGATTTCTATATATATACACGCTCGCGCGCGCATGCAGGACATATATAGATACATAGAAGGAGAGAGAGAGAATTGTAACTGACGATATCGAGCGGAGTGGAGACAATGCGAGAGGGAAAGCCCCCAAGAAAATCTGATCATTAATGTATTACTGCAAGCGTTTGCACGAGCGAATTTTGAGCTCGCGCGATCTTGGCTCGCTGGTGCATATAGGGTGAATGCGCGACGGTTGAATGTGGAGATAGAGCGAAAGCGAGAGAGAGAGAGAGAGAGAGAGAGAGAGAGAGACCTTAGAAAGGGATAACAAAGCAGGCGCGCTTGCGGCCCTCTTAGAGAGGTGAAAAGCTATTTCCGCGATGGCAAGGGCTATTGTTGATGTGTGCAGCTCTCTATATGGGCTCACGTCACGTTTATATACTATACAAAGTGCACTGTATAATAGACATGGATTCTTTTTTTTTTTTTTAGAGAGAGAGAGAGAGAGAGAAAAATCTCGCTGCTCGCGGGTTTATTGAAAATCGCTTTGCGGATTTTTTGACGGCTGATCCTCCTTTTCGACGAGCTGTAGGTATTTGTACCGCGACGTATTTTTTTATTCAATGGATTGCATGTGTGTATTTATGTATTTGCGGTGAGAGAGGCTCGATCTTTTCGAATCAATTTATAATACGTGTGTAGTACACGTGCTCGAGACTCGAGAATGGATTGTTGAATGGATCCTGGGGTGTGTATAGGTGCAGCCGATGTACTTTTTCAATTGAAATTGACTGAATTAAATGCTACAAATCTTTGTAAAGGCTTGGTAAAGTGTGCGCGGTGTAGGAGGATTTCGCGTTTGACGATTGAATTAGCTTTGAACAAAACGCGTGCCTTTTCCATCATGTAGCTATAGAATTAAAAAACAAACTTGCTTTTTTTTGGCAGCTAAAGCTTTGAGGGTTTGATTAAATTTGTATGTGTCTTTTTATGAATTATTTTTATGAAAAAAAAGAACGTTACAGTGTTGTATGTTGTTTTTAATATGAGAAAGAGCGTAGTAAGTGTTACGGGCAATTTCCGACGTAAACGCTATCCTTTGTCCTGATAGATTTTGAATTACACATATAAAGCTAGATTTTCCTCTATGTTTATAGAAAAAAAGTACGACAACATTAGGTTTACATTATTTTAGTATTTATATAATAGAAAAATTATGCAATAAAATGATTCAAATAAAAATCTATAATAATTATATGCCGCATACCGTCAACTTCTGAAGAAGTATAATTTATTAAAGCCGCAAAAGCTCGCATTATCTCTGCCGAGCGAGCGGACTTAACACTGAAAGTGCGCAACTTTTCCTCTCTTTAATGCATCTCTCATTCATTATGGCCAATAATAACGCACTTTATCCCGCGTAAACTCCCACGATTTACAAGCCGCAGCGCGGCCCCCATATACACAAGCTTTGGAATAAAAACCATTATTTAAGTTAGATGATGGGAACGCGAGGTATAAAAAAACGCGAATGATGGTAAGCGAACAAATTCTCCGCTCTAAATGCTCCTACCATAAGATATATACAACTTCTTTTATCGCGAGATATTCTCCCTCTTTTTATATGTACATATACATATCGAATGACCTTCGGGCCTTTATCGAATGGCCGAAAAAATCAGTTAGGTCACGTAGCTGTAATTTTTTTTCCTCTCACTCGTTACCCTCGGCAAGATTATGTGGAGTTCCAAGGGGCAGCTTTTCCATACTTTTATATATCAGATCTACCCTCGGCGCTAATGATGCCTCGGCTTAACTGATTAACTCTATTACTTTGACGCTCCACCTGTCCGTCATCTATGATGTATAAACCTCCGGGCTTTATATCGTGCGTAAGCATATTTCGGAATTATATATTGGGCAAATCGATCTCTTCTGCCAATTGTTTCCTTAAAATATCGCGCGCTAAGATATATAAATGAGTTTTTCTTCATATTCTTTGATGTTCGTTCTGCCATGTTTTGTATAATTATATGGCTGTCGTGGCTCGTGGATTATTAAAATGAATAAATTATGTAGCATCGAAGTGCTGGAAGCTCGAGAACCTTCTGCCACAGGCAAAATTAGTATCTTAAAATGATCTCAGATATATAAGATATTTACATAAGTATTTTAGGATTATAGAGGTGGGAAAATGATTCTATAATTAAATATTTATTTTCAAAACAGTAAATATGAAGTAAAAAATGGTAAATTGAAATAAAATCTCTGACCATCGTTTAATTCATGTAAATACCTATGCATTTATGTCGAAAGCATTTTTTTACGCTAGGATAGCCTCAAAGTAAAAGGGTAGAAGCTCGACAAAAAAAAAAGGAATCTTTAAAGAAAAAAAAACCTTTTCTCAGGCTACGATATATTTATTCAATAACGTGGCGTATTTTTTTTCTCGCGTCAAGGATATAAATAAAACAGCACGCATAAACGTATCGAATATCGAACTCCCTTGTTAAGAATGAGTTTTATATTTTCAGGTCTGATCTCTCTCTCTCTCTCTCTCTCTCTCTTTCTCTCGCCAGTTGCCAGCGTTCTTTTTCTCTCTCCTCTCTCATACTCGTCCCCCATACAAACACACATATCCCGGTATCTTTCCATCGTCATGTACGAGAGAAAGCAAGAGAAAAAATGTCGTCGGACTGGGAAATTGATCTTGGGAATGGCTTTTACGCGGCGGCGGCGCCTCATCTCCGAAACGCGTCGTTCTCTCTCTCTCTCTCTCTCCGGGCAGGAAATTTTTTCGGGAAAAAAGTTATATAGAAATACGCGACTATTGCACACGTAGAGCTGCGGGGAATATTATAGCTTTCCGCCTGTCGAAGCCAAAGGACGCACACATGCCTCATCTCTCGTCCCGACAATCGATCAATCGAGCTGCTGCTGCTGTTGCTGGAAAGTGTTGCTTCTTTTTTTTCTTTTTATTATATATAGGTTGCGGGCATATATTGGCAATTTTCTTGTTTATAAACATGGGAAGGAATGTGAGCTGGTGGAATTTTCTTGCTGTGTGGCTGACCCCGAGATTAAAGTAGATGCGTAATTTTGGAGGAGCAAGTTTAATGGGTGACGAAAAAGCCAGGGACTGTCCACTATTGATGTTTTTGAAGAAATTGAGGCTATTTTGTAAAAGAATGTGACAAGATCGGTTAGTCATTGATTGAACTGTTTCGATAATGTATCACTCCCTGTTATTATCTTTAACATTTTTTTTACCGACGAAAGAAGGAATGTTTTATCCTTGTATTCGCTTTCATAAAGAGAAGTATTATAGATATTATAATAATATTTCCTTTAGTGAATGAAAAATAATTTATTCAATCTAATTATACACATAAAAAAATATTTTCAACAATAAAACTCAATCCAGAACCAGCTCATTAAAACCAGAAAAGAAAAAAAAGCATCGTAGATTCAAAAGTATTAATTTTGTAAAACCTACCAATAAAACTGAAATATCGCGTGGAATATTTCAAATTTCCTCGCCAACAATGCAAAATAAGCGGTGAAAAAAAAGGGGGTTGGGGGAAGAAAGTACAGAAAAGAGCCGCACCTTCCAGACGAACTCAACTCTCCGCGCTTCTCTCGCGCCTCCGCGCCAAAACTTTCGAACACTTCACACGGCCAAACTCCCGGCGAACATATTTAATATATATGTACGTATGAAAAACTCTTTCCTCGGGAACTATATAGCGATACTTCCCTTCCCGTCAGCTCTGGCAACCACGTAACACGAGCGTGGACAAAAAATAAAGAAGAGATGCGCGCACGGTAAAGGACGATCCATCAAGCGGACAGGATCCAACTTTCTCAAAGGACATATACACATCCCAGGGATGGCAAGAAGAATCGTCGCGAATTTGCCTTCTGTAATACGCCAACACCCGGAGACCTGTTATCGTCCTATTTCACCCTCAGTATATACATACATAGTGTATATGTGAGTGCAGATTGCGCAGCGTTTCCTAGCGTTCGACGATTCGTGACAATTTAGATTTTTCGCTTACTCGGTACTAGCGAACTGTTGTATGTGCATGCGATATATAGGGGAATAGCTCCCTGTTACTGGCTATTTGCCGAAAAATTCCATTTGGGAAAGTACTACAAAGGATTTGTTTTTCAGGAGCGTGAAAATGCTTTTAGCGAGTAATTATTTTTTTATCGATGAAAGAAACTCGCTTTCGAGCTAGAAAATATTATATTTGGAAAAATATTAACTTTCATTTGGATGGATAATATTGAAAAAGTATTTATGATGCCGGGAACAATCTTACAATTAAGATATTTTTAGTCGTTTCCAATTTTTTAATATCAAATACTTTTATCTGCAAAGATTTAGACTAACCAATAATTAATTTTTTCAAATATTTTAAAAGTAAATATATGAAAAGTAAGTATTATTGTATTTACCAGGTGAAAGGAATGACGTATAATAAACAGTTTACTCGCATGTTTCACAGAATGCACTAATCCTCAATTTAAACATTTCATTTTATTAACGAAAATAATGATAAAAGATCCTATAAAAATGAATTAGTTTAACAGCGCGGAAAACCTTTTTTTTATTTCTGATACATTGAGCTTCATTCTAGGTAAATGTCGTTGTATTTATATAGGCAGCAACGTGCAAACACGAAAAATTTCAGTTTTATGCAGCGATATGCACGGTCGAGCATGGCTGATGGATTAATTTAAAACTTTTTTCAAGTTTTTCAAAAACAGAGTTCAACCGGAATATATTAAAAAGTACATAAATAGGTCGTGTCTATACCCGCTATTTGAAATTATTAAACGAAAATGTTATTATAATTGTCGAGCTTTAAAAATATTATTACCGACTTTTAGTAATCCGTGTAAACTTATTGAATTCTCAAATTAGTTCATTGTAAATTGTCTAGAAAGAAAAAGTCCGGAGTTAAAACTGCTTAAAGTTGAGAAAACTTTGCTGCGAAAAATTGAGTGACTCGTATTATACAGAATTTAATCTTAGAGCTAAATAAATTTAACCAAAGGTTAGCTAAATATGCCCTTCTCTTAAACAAAATTTATGCTTTGTTTACATAAACTTTAGTAAATCTAAAACCACTAAGATTCTTGTTGTATACCGTATACTTAATCTATATTTTTGCTTGTACAATACTTCAAAATTGGTTTACATTGAAATTCGTTCTGTCAATATCAAAAATAAAAAAAATGGTTAACCCCCTTGAAAGTGCAGATAAGACTTTACTCTTTGATTTTGATAAATACAGTTTAAAAAGGGATCAGAATATTATTAATCCTAATTCCCGCACCAAATAATCATTTCCCAACACTCCATTTTCGTCGAACAACAGAACTTCACTCGCACCACATTGCAACACGATCGTAAAACATATGCAACCATGTTTTTCAACTTCTAAAAAGTGAATAAAGAAAGACTTTAAGCTCGGAAACAGTTCATCACTGCGAAGTCGGTCACATTGAGCATCGCCAAAAGAAAGGAAGCACTGCATAGAGGTAGTATAACGAGGAAGTCGTTCAGCCGGAGATGAAGGTCGGCTGGTGGCGCAGTCTATAGCTCCTAGTGCAAGTTGTCTCTCTCTCTCGCTCTCTCTCTCGCTCTCCCTTTCCCATTTCGGTCGTGTAATGTACGAGTACACACAGAGTAAGTCCCCTGGTTGCAAAGTGCGCAAGGAGAGCAACGAGTTGGTACGGTACGAGAAGCCGATGTCGTACAATGGCTACCGGCCCATTGTGTTGTTCCCAACAAGCATGGAATAAGTTGCCTCGGTCAACGTGTGCGACTTAAGGGATGGATGGATGGACCAAGTTGGTTACCAATTATTGTGAATTATTGTGGAAATAAGGACGCAATTTTTTAATGCACTCTGAATTCGTTGGAGGCAATTTGAATAAGAGTGAAATTTGATGCTGAGTATGTTTTGATCAAATAACATTTTCAATCCAGGACCAGTTGTTCTTATAAAGTCATTATACTTGAAATTTACAATACTATTTGCTTCCTCACAGAGAAAGTCTTAAAAAGCTAAAAAGAATTTTTTCATAAGTTAACAAAAATATTATAGGAACATAAATAAAATAAATTTTTTGTTTGGATTATTTTCTTTTGTTCTTATATAACGGATAATAGATTTTATTAGTTATTTACCTTTTATAAATTTTACATATGTTGCTGTTATTTTTTTTTTAATTGGAAGGATACATGTAAAAGGACATTAATTTTTCTATATTGTAAGATGACATAAGCTAAAATAGCTTTCGTTGTTCTTTTGATATTTACAAAAATTTGTTGTTTTACATTTCTTGCAAAATAATTATTGAAATTTAATGATCATTTTTTAGTGATAAGGCTTCACATGGACGTAAATTATTTTATTATTTATACAAAAAATTGTATTTATATTCCGTCGATATAGCTGGCATAAGAATTAGTAATTTAAATACTTTCCCAACTAAGTATGCTCTCAGGTGTTTATTCAACTTTTGAATCTTTATTGAGCTATGTATTTGACTGTTTAACTTAAGTTTAAATAAATCGAAACAGAGTTTAAATTTTAGAATCCAAAGGGAGCAGCGCATGAACACAAATTTTATTAAACAGTGTTGAAAATAGAGATTTAGTCCTTAATAGAATAAATTTTAAGTTCAAATAATAAAGGGCAAGTATAGATTATAAATAAATAAAAACCCAACTCTGGTACCCTGATTTATTAGCATTTATATATATTACGTATATATATAAAAATGTTACAAGTTACATAGATCTATAAGACACGTGTCTCTTATAAAATAAATAACAACACGAAGACCAAAAATTTAAGGATAGAAGTTAATGGGGGATAGGTCATGGTTAAGCAGGGGATAATTGGACGCAACAACAAATAACAGCGGCTCAAGTTCACTTTTCGACAGGAGTTCGTTGTTATACGAGTCGTGTACTTTGGCTTTTGCTGTTTGCCGAGTTGAGGGTATGATGGGATGAAGAACCGCTCGGGGGGGAAGAAGGTAACGAGTTTTCGACCGTAAGGTTTTATTGATGATTGCGTTGTTGGTAGTGTTTGAAGACCGTTTCGATGCTGTAAGTCTAGAAACTGACATAGGTGCACTAACAGTAAACAACGACTGTTTACTATTTCAATTATGTAATGTATTGTATCATTCTTTAAACTAAATTCAAATGAAATACCTTATACTTTATGAATACACATTTCAGATATATGAAATTAAGAATTTTTTGTTAGCATTCACATACGTGAAAAGCTAACTATTTTTATCCACAAATCTACAACACAAAACGCATGTAATTCGGAGATTTTCCAGTATCAGCTATTCCAAAAATAATTGCTTTTCCGATCAAAGCCAATATTGAATTTATTCTATTTCCGAGATTCCAAATATTTTTAATCAAAACTTTTATTTTTCATTCCTTTTATTTTCAACCAAACAATCTTCTTTACTGATTAGTGATTCATCCAGTAGTTTTTCCTGGAATTTTGCCCACCACCGTATTTTCAAGTTTCTCGGTAGCGCGCAGCCAATTAATAAGTAAAAAAGTAAAAATAATTACGATTTCTTTTAGTATTTATAATTTAACAAAAAAACATCTTTATGTACCAAATTTTTCGACATTAAAGTAAATATTTCTGATCATTAACATAAAGTAAATTTAACATTTTAATATACACATTGTTGGAAGCTATACAGAAACATTATTTAGTACATACTCAAAATATGTATAGCAAACTTAATCGATTTATTTCTAATTATCCGATATCTACATTTAGTAAATTCCAGAAATGTCTATATCAAATTAATATCAGTATTTAGGAAACCATTTCAGAATTAGTCACAGAAATGAATTTAGCGCTGCGAAAACTGCCTAAAAAGTATTAAAAAGAATTTTTTCTATTTCGAAAAATCTGACCAACTCGTCTCCTATTTTCCCTCCAAAAATAGTCATAGACACATACACAGATATACATATATGGATATACACAAATGCAAGCGCATTTGATTGCCCTACACACATGATCGAGCAGCGAACTGCGCCAAAAGTAACGATCCGCGGGCCAGCACAACGTAACCTAGGCGAATTTTCGCGACATACATAAAAGATGCTATACCAACGACGACGCTTGGGGGGTCAACGAATTTTATCTCCGCGGTAAAGCCGCAAAACTGAGACCGGCATACTAATATTCGAATTAATAATTTAGCTACATGTCCATTCGTAGATCAAAGGGAGGGCCGTAAGCTTTAACTCACACGTTCTCAAAGCCATTGGTCGCGTGCTTATACATATGCTACGTAATACTCCCCGCAACATCCAGCCTCCTGACATTATGAGGCTTATAATTTCATGAATAATGTAACGCACAGCATCTCTTTCTTGGGTAAGCGGCTGCGAGGCTTGAAGAAGTGCACCAACTCAATACGAAGGCGGTGACGATGTTTCCTGGGATATGATTAGTCGCTTTTTCCCCGCGATAGGAAGCGATTTATTATTGAAATGATGGGAGAAATGTCGATAAGACATTGGCTTATTGAAATGTGTGCGAAGCGTCGGGATTCATTATGTGAATCCTGCTTTTCAATTTCGTGTACCTTTATACTATATATTTCGAGCTCGTTACATTATCCATGCACCAAATATTTTTATTATCAATTTAAGTACGCAATTTATTAAGTTTCCGCACTTTTAACCAATGGACATTCCGCTGTTCCGATCTGATCAATTATGATTCTCAAAATTTAATATTCATGGGTAATTATAGATATACCGTCACAGGACTAATTATTTAATTGTTCATCATTTCCTTGGTATAAATACAATATATGATAGCAATAATTTGACTCATAATTATACTTCAATTTCGATTTTTATTATCATTTATTTGATTAATATTTATTTTGATGTATAATTAGTTTCTATTTTGATCAATAACTAGAATCACGAGCTTAAATGGTGTAATCAATGACTAATCTCGATGATGCTTTTTAATAAATTGTCTATTTTAAATTGAATAATAATTATTTCTACAGTTTTATTGATTTAAATGAAAGAAGAAACTTTGCCTTGAACGAAAATAATGATAGTAAAATTATATTTAATCAGTTTTCTTATTTGAACACGGAAAAAAACAGCGGAAAAATAAAATACTCTTAAGTGATTAAAATAGTTAAGTAGTTTAATGGCGAAATTTCTATTTAACAATCAAATATTCAACAACGAGGTATATTTTAATTAATTTAAATAATATTAATATTACTTAAATTAATTAAAATATACTATTATTATAATACAAATATAAAAATTATTTTAAGAATGTATTATATTTCTGTAAAATACGTTCACTGTTCAGGATTCATTACTACCATTCGAAAAACAGCTTTAATTCAAGCTAGTTCATTTAATAAAAAGTTTGCAAACAAATTATTCTAAAACTCGACCAGTAAAAATAACACTAAAACAAGTAATTGAGAAAAATCGAAATAACAAGCTTGAAACAGCAGCTACGAAACTTGCGTCATTCCATCTACGCAGACTCAAACGTCCGGTAAATCCTCGAGGCAGCGGTCCGAAACAAAGTTAATTTTCTCCAGAATTTAGTAGAGAAGATTCGAACGCATATATAATCTTATAAAACCCCTCAAAACGATCGAATTAGCCTCGTCTCCTCTGCTAGCTTTTTCTTTGTATTTGTCCGCGGCGATTGACAGCTAATTATGCCCGTCAAACGTAGTTCAGCCTCCGAGAGAGACACTAAGTATAGAGTGACTATAGTCACTTTTTCGGACTTTGTCAATCATCCACCTTCTAATCCTATATACTTCTAAACTCTCTTTCACCTAGCCAGCGAAACTTGATCCCTTCTCGTGACGATATTAGATAACGAGATGATTTACTTTGCCAGTTTGAATTTTATTTCTCAGCGCCCAGACTACGGTCTAACTCATAATTTATCCCCCTTCCCAAGTGCAAGCAGCGCAGCTTTCGCGCGTTTTAACGTTTTAATCGATGATCGACTTGTTCCGTAACAATGCCGTTTATCAGGAAAGGGGTTCGTTAGCTATTAGTTATTTTATGAGGGTATTACACCCGGGCCGCCGATTCTCTCTCTCTCTCTCTCTCTCTCTCTCTCCTCCACCGCGCGTTGAGCCATTTCTTAATGATGAGAAAGAAAATTTCATTTTCTCAGCGTGTAACGCGCAATAAAGTAATGGAGGCTTGGGCAAACATTTTCTTTCCTGCGCGTATCAAAACTTTAACGCCTCGATCTTAAAATTCGTCAAATATTAGCTTCCGTAATTGGATCGCGCGCTAACTGCAGTTTGTGCAGTGACAATTGGATCAGGGCGAGCTTTGTTCACGGGATTGGCGAATCAATATAAACTAATATATTAGCACTTGGTTTGATATAAGCTTTGTACCTGCAAACGTAACAGCAATTTTTTACGACTCACACTAAGGCAAATATTTTTCCTTTTTATACAAGGTGTAGTAAGTATAAAATCAACTTCGTTACAAGCTTAAGATTTTCCTAAACTGCCGTGTTACAATATGAAAGATCTGGAAATAACGGAAACAATTACGCTGCCGTATAAGCAAAGCTGGCCATTAGAGGGGTTAACTAAGTTTTAACTAAGTTCACGTATATACGCTAGTTGTTGCGTTTGTTATGGTGAACTAAGTTCTTGGGTTGCATCGACTATATTTCTTAGTTTGCTTGACAGTTGAAAGCATAACCTAGTTTTTAAAAATAATTCCAGCTCGATTCAAAGCAACATCTCTTAATTCATTATAATTATATAAATTTCGTGCAACTCTTAACTCTTTTGCGGGCACCAAAGGAAGAGAATAAACTTCTCGCTTAATTAATCGCTTCTAATAAACAACGTGTATGCGCGCATGATAATGATAATAACCGACTATAATAATGATGGCAATGATCTTGCTAATGATAATATTAACGATGATCGTAATGCATAATGACGCTAATAATAATGACAATGATCTGTGTATTATGCTCGTATAGTCATTGCATATTTACATACGAAATTAGCCAATGATAATTTGATAACATCAGTTTTACTGCGTTTGGGTATATTCTGATTGTCGAGGTA
>UELU01127565.1:0-25268 GCA_900490025.1 Megastigmus dorsalis
ATGTATATATGTATGTATATATGTATGTATATATGTATGTATGTATGTATATGTGTATATATATAAATATATATAGAGATAGAGAGAGAGAGCAAGGTTATTTTGCATGAAGGTTGAAGCGTGTAGTCGTGAATGTCTTAGAGTGTGCAAATTGCCGTGTGCCGGCTTGTAATTTGAATTTAGCCCTTTGCCGAAGCGTGGCTTGGTATTTGTCGGAGAGAGAGGGAGAAATAGAGCGCCATTCCGCCTGACTTGCTGCGGAGAGGGACTTGCCCCATTGTTGCGCCAAGGATAATTCTCACGCAAACATTTTTGACTGAGGTATATGTCAACTTGTTAGCAAGTACAGCCATGTACTATACCAATTGCTTCGGCTTTGCTGGAAACGCTGTGTTTTTATTTGTAATCAAATTTTGTCTGCACTACTTAATTTCTTGTTGGAGCAACACTGAAAACTCTGTAAGGCAAGAGACCCTGTGACAGCAGAACAATTCTAGTGATTGACATGCTCTGGTGTCTGGATACATTTAATAATCACAGTCTATAGGAAACTGTTTATTAACTGGCATGCTCAATCACTAATAGGCGTTCTTACGACGTCCATTCAATAGGTCTTTTACCATAGATCAATTTGCATTGAAATTTTCAACATAATTACACTGGAAATGAAAAAAATTGACTTGGTTTTTCTGTTGGTTACAGCGTCATTGGTCTTCCACTAAAAAAGTAAATTCTATTTGATTATACAGACTTTAGAATTTTTAAATTAGACTTACTCCATTCAAAGTATGATAAATAACAAACATTTAATTTACCTAACCCACTTGATGAAGTAAATCTAAAGTACATTTTGCAAAAACAGGATATGCAGGTACGAAATTTAACATGTAAACACAACAACCACCACGTTGCGAGTTTACGAATTGTCAAAGCGCTGGATCCCCGTTTTACATTAACAAACTCTGAGCAATCCTTTCGAGCGCTTACACGCATACATATTGCAGGTAACAACAAAGTTCAGAGAGACGAAAAAGTCGAGTGGGAGAGAGAGAGAGAGAGAGAGAGAGAGAGAGAGAGAGAGAGAGAGGCGTTGATCGTTAATGCGGGCCTAATCGATACGAAGGCGTGCTGTTTCGCGCAGTCACGCTGCATGAAAAGTTCGTTCCAAAAGGGTCGAAGAGGATGGCCGACGCATATATACATATATATAAGAGCGAGTTTCGGTGCGTGATTCTACGCGAGGTCTTTGAATAACTTTACTCGATGTTGCAGTACACCGCCCGCTGCAGCCGCCGTCATGATATAATAAGACTCTTAGTCGTTTGCGCTCTCTCGTGCCCTGGTGTCAGCGGGATAAAAAAGTCCAGTGCTTTGATTATCCTGCTAAAATATTCTAATGGAATACTTCGAAGCTCTTTGTAGAGGAGTTTGTAAGCAGAAATTTAATTAGAATGTTTTTGATAGCTGTTGTAATATATTTAGTCGGAGCATGTGCACGTGTGAAAAGGACTTTTATATCAAATAATGAAATATGTATGCATTTTTTAAGTAATCTATAATTAATTTCTAAAGACTTATTAATTAGATGGTTTACGAAACGCCGAACAAAATGTAATGGTAGCGGTTTATCTATTTTGAATATCGTAGAAAAATTTTTCAATAATTTAAAACGAGTGCCTACAATTGTAGATTGGTCTTCGGAGCGAAAACTTCATTTATAAAAGCGTGCAATTTCGGTGCTAGTATTCATGAAAAACACTGTTGCAAAAATTTCAAAAAATTCTGGCTTTTAAATTGCCGTAGAGATGTACTGGATATTTTCGAATATAAAAAAATATTTATTTGCGAAAAATAAAAATGATATTCTTTTTAAAACAAAATGTATTGTTGTTTACTATCGAATACAAAAAAAAACTGTCTTCAAAAAAGGTAAAATTCATTTTCATTTGAAGTAAACAATATTGTACTTCTTCGGGTTCGTTTTACCAGAATATTTCTCTGAACTATTTCAACAAAAGTCATCTTTATGAAGTTCTGCAAGCTTTAAAACCTAACATAATTGTATTTCTTAAGAATAAACTGCAGAGGTAACTAATATAGAGAATGAAGCAAATTTTTACACTTTTCCCTCCCTTTTATCTACCAAGGACGAATTCATCAATTCCTTCGCTTTCTAATCATTAATTAATCATTTAGTCGTCGTACAGTCTCTAATCAAGGGGATTATATCGCAGCGCACGATAAATCTCATATAACAACCTCATCCTCTCAAATCACGATCAATCTCCCTACCTCCATTTCATTTTGTTTCCCAGTATTTCGTCTTCACGCTCACAGATGCATTGGCTTCAAATACAAAAAACGCATAGTTGTAGGGCCAAATAGCGATAGGCAAGGGCTGCGCATATGTATATGTACATACTCGCCATCCAGTAGCGACGGCTTGGGTGAATGTAAAATTGAAAATCCCCAGATTAAATGTACCGGGATAGAATATATATTAGCATTATTAAACAGAAAGTATAATATATTAAATAGCGACGAATATTCTGCGAATATATTGAGTATTTAAAGATGTACGAGTTTATTCAGCAATTCAGACAGATATATACGTAATAGAAATGTACGTTGCTATATTTTTAAGTAAATTTGATATCTAAAATCAATTACTCTACAGCTTGAAATATATTTTTAGTTATATAAAGCAATAAATCAATATATTTTCGTTGAGGAAGTGTGTAAACTATTTTTCTTCAAGATAATTTTAAAATATCCTACAGTGCGGCCTGATGCGAGTTTACTCCCTACGGTGTAAATAGATAAAGCCAAGCAAGTGGATGTTCAAATTTTTTGTGATACGAAAATCGGAACTCCGCCAAAAAATATATTAACTCTGAAAATTTAATAAATTTATAAAGATTATATGTAATAAATCGAATATGCTGTTACTTATAATAATTATAAAAATACGTTTCCAAAGTTTGTTAATAATTTATAAAACAATAGCTTAATCAAGTTTTACTCGCGCAACTTTGAGTACGATGTAATTGTAAAGAATAGATTTCATTGCACAGAATAACTAATAATTATATTGTTATCTGAATCAGAAGCTCTTGCGAGCATGAATTGGCGATTTCTGGCAGTCAACAGCTTTGGTCAGATCGTCGCCATCTATATATACGTACATAGAAGTCGACCAGAGGCACTTTCAGAGTAGTGAATTTTGGTAGGGGGATAGGGGAAGGGGGTCGTCACTTGGCACTTAAGCGTCGTCCTTCTCTCAGGGATTTACATACCAATGGTAAATGTTTATTGATGGCTCATTTCGATGCATCCTTAGCAAAGGTGAGCAGGCCACTTGGCCATGCGATATGCTTTCTAAACACGCGACTTGCCCAGCAGCTGTCTCGGAGCTTCTTTCAGTTATTTTCTCTCGTCTATTGTCACCGCTAGTAATTTTTATGTCTTTTTCATTCATTCTTTTCTTCAAAAGCTTGCGCCATTTGTTACTTAAGCCTTGAACATAACAAATGTGATTTGTAAGCTTGATCGCAGAAGAGCATATTATCTATTCACGGTTTAACAGACGTAAGCCAGTGAAGCTAAAATTTAAACCCAGCGGGTTCGTAAGAAATATAAGAAAAAGTTTTGTGTGTTTTAAGGATCTGCTCTTTCAAGTGATTGTGCAGAGATAAGCGGGTTTTGAGCTACTTCAGGATCCTAACTTGTCGACAGTGGTTCTGATCCGCGGTAGATCGCTACCTTACCTACAGTTGCCTGCTAAGTTTAAGTTGTCTTTGAAATGAAAACCTTTTCAGCAGCAATATAAATAATATTCTCCTGCATTGTACTATCATCTCGGGGAGTGATAGACACGCCAGGGAAATGCTTGTTGAGCTCGTCCAAAGAGAAGCCGTTAAGCTCCCCGTTCTTGCGTCCGGCAAGAAGCCCTAGGCCTCCTAGCTCCTTCCAAACGTTATTGCCTGAAAGAGCATCAAACCGTCGGTTGTGATAAAATGAAGTTCTAGTTCTCCTTGTCATCTGTCTGTTTACGAAGCACATTGAAAGCATCTAAAAATTGACCCTTCCTTCTTTCCTAACCTCAAATTCCAGATGCACATCGACTGAGGCCTGTTTCAGAGACTCATTCTGTTCAGAGCAATCGACTACAATTAGTGGAGCGTAAGCAGCATGCATTTTCATGGTGCCCTTTTGATAAATAATATACGAGTGGTATTCTACGGCCCCTCAAACTGTGGCAAGACTAATACATTGCTCACACTTATAACGGATCCCAATGGCTTAATATTTGAAAATCTATATATCTACTCCAAATCGCTGTTTCAGCCAAAGTATAAATTTCTGGAACAACTGCTAGAGCCACTAGATGACGTCGAGTACTTTAGTGAGCATGAAACTGTAGTGTCTCCCGATAAAGCACTTCCTAATTCCATCATCGTATTTGACGATGTGGTCAGTGAAAAGCAAGACAATATCAGAACCTTTTTCTGCATGGGTAGACATAAAAATATAGACAGTTTCTACTTGTGCCAGTCTTACGCACGCGTTCTAAAGCATCTGGTACAAGATAATGTTAATTTATTAGTGCTGTTTTGACAAGATGATATGAATCTAAAGCTTACACTGTTGAAAAGATCTGATAAAACCTGGTGAAAAGGGTGCAAAAGCCTCATAACCTATGAGGTTTTTGCACCAGAATTGGGACTTTTTTATAAGTTTTTATCAGATCTTTGCAATAGTGATGTATACGACGATCATGTGATTACTGATATGTCATATACACATTTCAAAAACTTGTGCTCAGAGTGTTGGAAATATGATAAGCATAGTTTTCTCGTTATCGACAAAGAACGAAAAGTCAATGTCGGTAGATATCTTCGAGCATATACACCTATAATAAGCATCCCAAGCAGAATAGTGTCTCCAGTGTGCGAGAGAGAGACAGTTTTTTGACATGCACAAAACGCGGATTGGTCCGCACGCGAGAGAGATAGCATGTCATAAGATGGTTTCTCTCTCGTACACTGGAGATACTATTCCATATGGGATGCTTACTCCAGGTCTATATACTCGAAGGTAGACAAGGCTTCGACTACTTTGCTATAAATATATTATGCTAAGGGCCAATCAAGCAATCTTCCATGGATTGTTCAAGTGCCAACATGGTAGACTTTAAACGTGAGAAAGATTCTCTGCTTCAAATTGCTAAATCAAGAGATGCAATCAGACATGTGCACAAACTGTTAGTACAGAATAAAGCTAGGTTTGAAAAGAACTTAGACGAAATGTTCAAGCCCATACCGCCCGCGTTCCCATGCTACTTACGTATATATCGATCGCTGATGTCACTGCCCGCGTGATTCATAGATCGTGGGCGGTGTAGCAGGATTGATGAAACGGTAAAAAGTCGGTATAGCAACCGCGAGATGGCAAGGCAGATAACTGTAGGTAAGGTAGCGATTTACCGCATATCAGAACCACTGTCGGTAAGGTCGAAACCTAAAGTGGCTCAAAACCCGCTTTGCTCAACTATTGATATGATTATTTTATTATTATTTTCTAGTATATTAAACATAATGGTAATTAATATCTTATTACACGTATCGTATAATATCTTTACTTATTTACATATACTTTTTTCACGTAACATTTATTCTAACATGCAATAGTTACTTCATTATAAGAAGATAAAGTTGTGATTGTCAATGTATGATTTTTTCTGTAAGTAGCTTTGAACAACCGTTCGAAGTATCCATATTTTAAAAATTGATCCATTACTACTATAAGTTTTCTGTGTAAAAATGAAACATAAATATAGCACGATACCGCTATGTTGACACATAGAACTCGAAGACCTCTTTCTTCGTTATGGTCAGTAATGTACATTTCTGTTCTCCCTGTCACATATGTCTAAAGTACATTTTCTAAAAACAACTTTTAAAACATCGGCTTTGTCGTCGGCTTTTTAAAGTCAGCTCGATAGAATTCGACATATTGATTCGACGAAAACTCACGATTAGGGTAGCCATTATCATATTGTTTGCGGTAAGAACGTATAAAGAGGGAAGACACGGCCAGAGTCGTTACGGCTGCTGACGTTCCACGAAGGCTTCCCGAAGCAGTCGGTGTATGTGCGCAGTGACAACGATGGCGACGACGACGACGACGACAACGAGGACGACGAGGACGACGAGGACGTGGATGGGAGTTTGCATATTGCAGTCACGTCGAGTTGGCGCGCGTTGCTCGTGGATTCACCTGATTTCAAATTCCTCGGGCGATGAGGCATCTCTTTTGTGCAACAGCAGTGCTCTCTCTCTCTCACACACTCTTCTTAGCTGCATGCGCGCGCCCCTGCTGTTTGTCTCTCCGTGCCCTCGCGGTCAAACTAACCCGAGACTAGACGAGACGTGTATATAGAGTGCATGCAGCAAGGGATGCAAACCTCTCTCTCTCTCTCTCTCTTCCGAGGGCTTCTTCTGCATTTCTTTTCCGTCTGTGTGTATATACGTTCTCCTCGGAGTATGTATGCTGCCGTCGTCGTCGCCGCTGCAGCCGCGTCTTCCAGTTCTCGCTCTTCTTCTTTTCGACAAACTGTCAGTTTGCGAAGTAGCGAGGGGGAAAAGGGATTTCCTTCTCTCCGAGCTGCACTTATGGCGTCTGTTTGTCCGTGTTTTCGAAACTTGTGTGTGGAAATGCGCTTGGCTTGTTTCTCTGTGCTATTTTCCAAAGTTAAACAAGTGGTGGTGGTGGTTCGGATAAATGTAAATATTGTTTAACTTTTTTAAGCTGCACTGTGATGCAGGGGTTTCTAAAGTCTTATGACAAAATAAGTTGCGGTTACATTGTCGTGTCCTTCATTTTTCAATAAGTGCAGTTCAAATTGCAATATGTTTATATTTTGTAAGGACAGACAAATTGTTTGATAATCTCGATCATGATATTCAATAATATGGGTTCACAATGCCAATCTTTTAAAATACGTCAAGACTTTCCTTAAAATTTCATTGATCTACTAATGCTCTCAAGGAGTAGGATAGAACCTATAATAGGCTGAAAGGAATGAGCTCTTTACATTTTAGAGAATTCCTGAAATTTCTCAACAAGTAAAGATAAACTTGACTATTATCAACAAACGTTAGTATAAAAATCAATCAACGTGAACAAACTGATTTCTAAAAAGTGTTACCATTGTGACCTACGTCTGATAATACCGTTTTTCTCAATAAAAGGTCACAATAAAAAACTCATCCTTTTTCCAGCATTTATATGATGAGAAAATTTTAACGTTTTGCATTGTTTCATCTCCTTATACAACTCGATAACGCAAGCACGTTGCTGATGCAGTTGCATTACATTCGTGTGGTTTACTTGTTCTCTACCTTCGTCACGATTCTTTCCGATAGACCGCGACAGTCGTGGTAATATGTAAGTCCCGTGTCTGTAATATATTCAGACTGCATCAATTACTCAGCAATAGTACGTCCTTCTACTTATTACACTTTCCAACACTGTTACCAATGTTCTTCCATTTTTCATTAATTACCGAGTGGTTCGATATATCAGAACCTATCCTTTCTATATTATACATCATTCTAGCGGTACTTTCGGTTTTGCTTCTTCTCAATGCCATTTTGATATTCGCTCATTAGCCTTCTTCTCCGAGAACCTACTGTATTTATAATTTTCTGCCAGCGTTTAGTTCCATATTCTGCCATTCGTTATACATGTGTATATACCATTGAAGCGGAGAGAAGCTTCCAAAATGATCTACGAGCTCGAAGCAAATGTAATAATATTCGCTTATTCAGCGCAGGCCATGCCACTTTGAAGAAGGGAAAATAAGAGGAAAAAGAGAGTATGTCTGGAAAGGCGGTGGCTGAGCATACTCTTTTACTCAGCGCGTTCGGTCTTCGCTCCTCTCTATTTTCTCCTTCATTTCTCTTTAACATTCTGCTCCGTTTCTCCTATTTCATTTTTCGCGCACGCCCCCGCACACGCTCTCTTTGTTTCTTCGCTTATGCACGACTCCTTGTGCCCTTCTCCATTTCTCTTCATCTTCTCTCTCTCTCTCTCTCTCTCTCTCTCTCTCTCTCTCTATCTCTCTCTCTCTCTCTATCTCTCTCTCTCTTGTATCTTCCTCATTTCCTGCCTCCCGATACATTGTACACGTACATGGCAACGTCGTACTTCACGTTTACACAGTTGGAGAAGAGAAAGAGAGAAGAGCTGCATCGAGCCTCCTCACCGCGACTATGACCGACCCACCTTCTCTCTCTCTCTCTCTCTCTCTGGCTCGTTCTCTACTCCCCTGACGTGCACATTCGTTCTCTAGTATATAGGCACACACGTATTATCAAGGTTGTATGCAGGCGCTCGCGAGAGCGCGACAATGTTCGCTTGGCTTGCATGCATACACAGCTTGCGGAATATATATACACGAGCCAGAGAACGCCGAGAGAGACGATGGAGGCACTTTGCCTGATTGAGGGACCTCCGCGTGACGCACGATGGGCTTCGCGTTTTGATTTTACCATCGTATCCACATCCCCTTTCTCCTCCTTCTCGCTCTCACTTGTTTCTTCTTTTTTTTTTCATTCTTTCCCCCTTCTTGCTTAGCTTTCTCATCATATCATATGCCTTTTCTCTTTGTCTCGCACCTTTCGACTATCTTTCTCTTTCTCAATCTCTGTCTGTCATTCTAGCTTTTATATTTACATACACCTGTTTCTACAGTCTACGAAAAATATGGATAATTTATGATTAGAAGTCGAATAAATTTAATTGAAACGAAATCATGGAGATTAATGGTTTTCAGAATTTGATTGGTACTAAACGTTGTTACTTACAATTTTGGAATAGTTACGATACAAATAAAGAACTCTGTTTCTGTACTGAGAGTTGTAAATCTCGTTTTCATAACTGTTTGTGCCAAAACAAACATTTTTTTCTATGCTACTTTAATCAGCTGAGAAAATCTTATCCACTAGCGTTGAGTATGTATATCTACTGCGTTAAAAAAGGCGTTTCAACATTTAGCTGCGACTTCTTCCTTCACCAGCGCTGCTAGAGATTTTCCAGTAATTGACTGCAGCGGGCTATTTTCATAATGTTCGTCATGTGAAAACCCATTGAAATAACGTACAATCAAAGCTCATAAAACGGTGAATTGCAATTAGATAAAAGAAGAGGTATAATTCGTTAAATCCGTGAGATAGTTAGTTTTACAATAAGGTCAACAGATATACACATAGACACAGGCACAGAAAAACAGTACTATGGGCATTTAGAATGATTTCCAGCGAGAGAACTTTCCCAGAACATAGTGAAAATTCTCTAAAAACTGATGATTCCATTGTGGCGCGATAATGCTTATATACACACAGCATAAAACTACAGCAACATTAAATTTTCATGCCTCTCCTCGTATACAATTTTCTTTTCTTGTCTCTCGCGCACGGTGCGTCTCTCTGTTTATGTCTTCCTACACTTTGCCATAATTGCGGAAGGCGTTCACTCCTATGCACTTTGTGTGTACGCGTGTGTATGCGTGTGTGCTTTTTTCCTTTTTCTTTTGCCAGAGAGGAACATTTCGGCTCTCACGTCAGGCGCCCGCAACGGCACGAGATTACCGGTGTTGCCGCCGCCGTCGCCGCCGCCGTCGCCGCCGCCTTTTGCGTAATATGGGTGTCAGGAAGAGAGCGAAAGGACTCAGCGTTTCCGTTGAGCGAACGAGCTCGTCGCGTGCAGAGTCGTATACAGTCTCTCGTCTTCGAGAACGAAGAGACTCAGGAAATTAGCTTCCCCTCACCCCTTGTGTGTTGTGTGTGTGAGAGAGAGAGAGAGAGGGAGAGAGATAGAGAGAGAGAGAGAGAGAGAGAGAGAGGCCCGGCGATGAGGAGCGTGAGAGATAAACGAGATGACCCACATTAGTCATAACTAGTCGCTCGGCTTAAAGTACCGTTTAGAGTCTTATATTGTGGTTATAATCCTTTTCTTTTGCTCAATGGAATCTTCGACTGTCGAGATCTGTACCTCGAGTGGTCTATAGTAGTACCTCATTTGAGACATGCGATTATTATTGCTCCTCGAAATTATGAAACTAAAAATTATGTACATATTGGTTTCTTTATTCGAATTGTAGTGTTGTGGTTTTTCGAGGAACCTGCGAGCAGAAGCACTACTGCACAAGTAAAGGCCCGGTACTCTGAAGAGTAAGGCGGAAAGGAGAGGGCAGACTGATTTGATCCTCGGCGCGCCGCGGATCGCTAACCGCCTTTCTCTCGCGAGGCGTCAATTTCCTGACGGAAGAGCAGAGTCAAAAGGCCAAGCAAATAATACCCTAAGTGGACAAGAACTCGACGACATGTCTGCATAACGTACCTCTCTTGCACTCTAATTGGAAACTACGCGACGATTTCGTGGAAGAACACAGGAGGAAGAACCCAGGAGAAGAGTGATCAAAGGAAACAAGCGGAGCATCAAGCATCGTGTGAGTGATGACGTTGAGTGTATGTGTGTGCGGTGTATATGTGGAGCGGTAGAATAGGCAAATTTTTCGTAGGTTGGTTTAATAATAAACATTCCTTCCTTTATTTCTCTTTTAATTATTCGTACGTATTTCTATTTATTTTAACCCTTATTCCATAGTCTTTGTTAATCTAATATATATATACATATATATATATATATAGTTAGTTCTTGAGATTGCGCGAAAGTATCATTACAGTATATATCGTGAGATTAGTTGATGATAAGTTTTCGATTACATTTTAATATAGGAAATTATGAAATACTCATTCAAAGTATCAGCAGCCAACTGAAAATTACTGCTTTTGAGATGCATTAAAAACGTTCTTCTAATTCAAAGTTTGTTTTTATGTTCCAGGTGAGAAAGAGAATCCATCGTCAACTTTCTATGGCTGTACGTAAGTTTAAACATATAACTCTAACTTGACCATGTATTATAATGTATTTTGGTATACAGGCAAGTTCGTTTCAATCAAGTACATAAATTCTATTATTTGCTTAATCTTTTCACGCGCACAAGACAAATGAAAGCATTCGATATCAGTAAATTATTCAATGACATTTTGTCAATATTAAAATTAATTCTATAGAACGAAGAATAATAAATAGCACAATTTTAAAGCCAGAGTTCAACGTGTTCTAAATTGAAACTCACGCGCAAGTATTTCGATGAAGCTATAAGCAAACGGGATGAGGTACTCGCGGTTGTATATACAAGTATATCGCATATACAGCTGCAACAGCAGCTCGAGTTGGCGCCAGTGTAGTCGTATACTTAATAACGCTCATATAGTACATCAAAAGTTCACGATTCAGTTACTCACTTATCAACTTTCCCCCGAACAATTTTAGCCCGTCTGTCGCTAATCGTTCTCGACTCGTTTTGCATGCGCTCATAGCCCCACGTCCGATAGTTTAAAGAGCAGCAAATTCACTCACACGGGAACTATGCTAACACTTATGACGCGTAAAAATTGAGCAACGGTGCGCAGGAAAACAAAAAGTTTTGCGGGCGTAATTGGGTTCTTCGGTCTCGGTGCAGGCGGCAAAAAGGTAAGTCGCATATAGTCTCGAGAACGACGCGCCAGTCTGGGTAGAGCTTGTAACATCTCACAGCGAGCCGGGGTCTAAAAAGCGCGGATAAAGCTTTCCCGATGCTGAAACTCGCTTGAAATCTTGATGCGTGCGGGAGAGGCAAGTCGTACATACTCTTGCGCAAGAAAGTATGTGCATGTATGTATTGCTTTATGTTTTTACGAGACTCTTCTGTACAACAACTGTGCACTAAATATAGGTCTGCAGTTCTGTTGATGTTGTACACGCGAACCCGAAGCAGATATACACAATAAGCAGTGTGAAAAATGGAGGAGAGAGCAAGAACGGTTAAGCGCCCCTTGCACACGGCGTTAGAAGCCGCGAGTCCGAGGTTTCACGGGCGTCGAGGTGTACACTACTCAATAACAGACTCTCCCAGGTATACGTATACCTATACATATGCGATTGTGGAGAAACTGCGTCTCGCAGCGGTAGAGCTCCGTTCTTTGTGCGATCCAACTACAACAGCTCTCTTTCTCTCTCTCTCTGCGATCAATGTCTTGAATTATACTGCTTCGAGTTATCTTTATGTATTTATAGGACGTGCGTGAGTGGAGAGAAAGAGGGGAAGAAAACGTTAAAGCGTATAGCGATTGATATTGAAGGACGCACTTTTGTTTATTGGCGTTCTCTCTCTCTGGATATTTGCAGTATCGTAAAATTACTTGCGCTAGTATTTAACGGTCAATCTCGACTGCTTTCAGCCAATGATAAAGTGGCTTTTAAATCGAAAAGCGTTTTCAATAAAATGTGTGTTCTGCAAACTCTTTCGGTCGATGGGAGATGAAAGAAAAGTATTTACGTAGCAATCTGGCCTGTGCACGTAGGGTCTTGTTGCTTTTATCGTTAGTATCATTCGTTTCATTTCCATTTGGAACACAGTTTTTAAGAGATGTCAGCAAACAACAAACAAAACTATAAATACATATCGCTAAACCTGTCAATGTCTTGTAACGCTATGACAAGAATAAATCACACGAAGGGCTAAGTACGTGGGACATAAAATCATGAGACAGAATGTTTCTGTCGTGCGTATATGCAAAAAAAGGAGGGGAGACAAGCAGCATTGAATCAACGCAAAATCCACTTAAATATTTGGCAAAACTTGCGCGCGCGCATATTTATTAGGCATTTTTCGAAAACAACGCAAAGATAGTTTTGCCTCACGCGCGGCAGAGGAAAAAAATAAAACCGGGATAACGAGAGAGAGAGAGAGAGAGAGAGAGAGAGAGAGAGTAAGAGAAAAACAGGAGTCGCGCGCGCCTCGGCATAAATCATATTTAAGCACCGGACGATATTGCGTCGCCCCATGCGCGCGCAAGCTCGCGCCTGGCGTGTGTATATCACGGAATTTTCGTCCTCGCGCGCGTAGTTCTCGCTACAATTCGGGCGATAAAAAAAAAGATCCATAAAACGAAAAGTGGCTGGTGCGCCGCTGCAACGGCAATCGTGCACCGGTAGTGGTAATAGTGCTAGCAGCAGTATTCGTTCCGTGTATAGAAGGGGTCGCCATCTGCATCGGTACTAAAATGGCTGAATTTACATTACCCCTTACGGAGAATTTATAAAAATATAAGATGTTAACTGAAATTAAAGTTATTTGCTACATATTTGCTCTACAGTATAAAAATATATATGTATAACATTGATTTTCTGTATCGATCATTTTTCAAGTATCTTTTGAAGTTTCTTCGGGCTGCTCGATTCGTTCAGTATATATAACGATGTGTATAGATATAGAGTGGGTATTCAGTAACCTCAAGATATGCGTGAGAATGATTAACTATTAATGTTACACAATGTAATTCTGTCTTTTTTCACATGAAATTACTGTTATCCTTGTACTGCTTTATACTTTATAGGAAAGAAGTAGAAAATTATCATTGATTTACTTATTATTGAACTGTTTTATAAATTTCGCATAAGGACATACATTTAACTTTCCTAGTAAATTACCCTTTTTGGTCACAACGGGCGTTTCAGTAGTTTACTCTATTCCCTCCAAACATACGCATGGAGTGAATGCCGAGAGAATACCTCTCCTTCGATTTCAAACAAGGAAGAGAGGAGAGAAACGAGAGAGAGATACGCTTTCCATCAATGTAATTCGATAATAAAGGCCTCGTTCCTCGAGCCTTTGGCTTTCTACACCTCTTACACCATCCGCCCGCGCGTATCTTTATATCGGGAGCACGGTAATTCTGCCTGGTAAACTGATCAATTCTCCTCGTCAGTCGTTGACGATGTTTTTCCTGCAAGTTGGAAAGGGTGGTGAGAAAGACAGACAGAGAGGAACGATGTAGTAAGAGAGAAAGAGAGAGATTGATCGATTGATTGATTGAATGGTTTTTTGACTACGGGGTACAACCTCATACAGCCCTGAATATGTAATACATAGAAATTATTAATATAAACAATATAAAACAAAAATAAGTAACTGTTTAATAGTTTGTAGTGCGCAAAAAATAAGCAACTCTCTTAGATAACAAAAACATAAAAATACAGTAAAGATACGGTAAGCATACAATTTACAATCATCAGTTATTCAATAGTGCATTTAAAATCGCATCATGTGGAAGTGGGTTTAGTACTAGATTTGCGTCCCGTGAAACTCTTTGCCGCCACTTTGAGAAAGAGAGATAGATAGATATAAATTTATATAACTAATATATTGCACTTATTTTTACTGTGGTGTCATACGCTTAATTACAAAATCAGTCCTAATCAGTCTTAAAATACTCAAACCTAAACATGATATCACAGAGCGTCTTATGTTAAAAATACAAATAAAAAAAATTTACAAAATAGTCGATATCTATAATACATGACATTTAAAATTAAAGGAAAAACATTCACTAAACCCAATTATTCATAAGATCACTCACGCTAATAAATACACTCGCACTTTAGAACGATGTGTCGGCATGAAAGTGTTCGTGAACGTACATGTGATTAGCGCCTGCGTGGCACGGCAGTTGTGTCGATAATGCCCAGCGAGAATACTCACTTCGGGCTCCAGCACGTCTCTGCATTGATACTTATTAATATAGTTAATTAATTATTATAGTCAAGTTAACTCTTTATTTACACACAAATACTACACTATGCGGCTGGAAATAAGGCTGCAGCTATTGTTTTCCTCTGAGAGACTTGGTGGATCCAATTTTAAAGGTCTGGTAGAAAGCATCGGATTAACCTTATTTGAAGACTTATTTGCATATCCTTATTGAAACTATTTAATTCATTAACATTTTTATTATTGTTAATTTTGCTCAGGTTAGAAATAGTGCTCATTCGCAATATTTTTTATTAACATTTTTGTTAACGGCTTTGGTTCTTACAGCCTCAGCTAATGTCCATTTATGGCAATCAGAGTGATATAATTTGTTGCAGGCTTTGCAATTAATCGGAACGTTATTTTTTTATTTGCTTTCTACAATTTAAATTCGAAGTTCTGTTCGCCATGCTTAAGAGTGAATTTAAATTTCACATATGTTTTAAAAATTCGCACTCTGTTAAATTGAATAGATAAGTGACATCTATCAGAAAATAAACGAAACTTCTCAATTAAATATACAGTCTTACTAATCAAGATGTAGTCCTACTAAATAACTAGTGTAGAAAGATACAGCCCCACTCAATCAAGTCCAAACAATGTATAATACTGCTGCGCAATACGACTTTAAAACTAATAAACCAGACATAACCTCGAAGCCGAAACTAACCTCAAATTTAAGTGGTGATGAGATGTGATGTCCTTGCAGAGTGTTTAGAAAATCCAGAGGAAATTGCAGTCAGGATTAAAAACTAAGAAAGCGAGTCAGGAGGCAAAAAGAGCAGTTATCGTGTTATTTACAAGGGTAGTGGCTCATAATCTCCATTTCATCTCAGTCTGTCTCTCCCGCACTCTTTCCATCTCTCTTATTCTCGTCCAGACTACCCATGCCAATATGGCCGGTGTTTTTCCTTGTCAGTCCGTATAAATGTTGTAAACAGAAAACGGTCTCCCTGGCTCATTCTATGAAGCCTAGCTGTAATGCTCCAATATAGCGAGAGCCAGCAGAAGGCCGAACTGTCTGCAAAATATTTTACTCACAAAGAAGTAGACAAGAGGTTAAAATTGGTAAAACTGTGAAGTTCGACATAAACACGTCTAGCATGTGTATACTCACCGGAAGAGAGAGCGGGAGCGGGGGAGAGAGAGAGAAAGAGAGAGAAAGAGAGAGAGAGTTTACTGTATAGCACGACAGTCGAGGGTGAATAAGAAAAAGTTGATTTGATTGAACTCTCGTAGATCTCGATGCCGGAGCAGCGCAAGAAAGCACTTCGCATTCGGCTCGCTACAAGAGTCAGAGGCCCCACCAGAAGTAGCAGCAGCTTGCACGTGACTTCTCACACGTTTCTGTTTGCGTGTATGTGAAGGCAATTTTTTCCCTCTTGATAACATATACCACATTCACGGAGCGGATAAGAAATATCAGCCGTTCAACGCGCTGTTCGAATCCCGCTGCTAGATGGCGCTATTGCTGCCACTCTCTTGCACCTTCATCGAGTTCCGAATAGAAGAGCATTTCCTCGAATTTCAAATATTCCTGAATGGAACGCAATTTGCGGAGACGGGACCAACTTGGAAACTTTTTCCCCGACATCGACACCGCTCTCTGCTCCTCCTTTGATTCTCTCTCATTCGCTCTTGTTCGACTGGGAGCGTGCCTCGTATCGCAACTTATTTCACGCCTCCCGTGTACACATGTGTGTGTATGTGTGTGCGACGCTGAGCAGTAGCAAGGGGTGTCTTATTGAATCGCGAGGAGCGAGAGCTCCTGTTACCGCTGCCTCTACTCAGAAGGACGTTGATTTTTTTTCGAGACTGGCAGACGTCGGAAAGTCTTGATAGCCGAGTTTCTATAGTAGAATAAAGGGAAATGAAAAGATGCTATCGATAGTACGGGAGAAAGTGTCGGGGAAATTTTTTTTATCTCGTTGCCAACCAGTTTAATCAAATATTTGGAGTAGACCGTGCCGTGATGGACGGATCAATTTTTTTTTGGATCTTCTTTCCATGTTTTCGTGATCCATTAATAAAGGAGGTTTAGAGCTATTGCCAGTATTTTAAAACAATCGAAATATTTTGTGTATTTTAGATATTATATAAAATTTTTTGCACTTTTTTAATATTTATATCTTTCTTATCTAGGATAAAATATCCTGTTACACCATTCATTTATAAAAACGAGATTAAGCATGAAGATGAACTTAAAGGGATGTGATACTCAACAGTTACCGACAGAGCTAATATTGCAGTATTTTGAATTCAGTAAAAAAACTACTAAAATTCATGAAAAATAAAGACATCATTGCACTTCCTTGGATCATAATCTATTATTTTGTACAGTTTCAGATGAATATTTAAAAACTGCTAGAAATGTCATTTCCACAAAAATTTTGTGCTCCAATGGACGATCCAACACTTTGTGGAAATGACATATCTAGTAGTCTTTAAATATCCGGCTCAAACTTTGCAAAATGGTAGATTATGATCCAAGGAAGTGCAATGATGACTTTATTTTTTACAAATTTTTGCTAGAATCAAAAAACCGTAATTATCACATGTCCTTAAAAGTAACAAAAATATATTCATACCAAATGGATAAGCGAGCAAAAGCGCAAAATTAATCAATAATCATTCACGACTAACAATAAGCAAAACAACGGGGGAAGAAGAAAAGGCAAGCAGCGATAGAATCACTATATAATCAGAATCTGAATCCCGACGAAAGAAAGATAAGAGCTGTACACGGCAATAATTAAGCGTGAAATCTAAATCGTCGCGCTTTCGAGTTTTTCTTTCTTTGGCCATGAACGAAAGAGTGAGGCGGAAGCTATATAATGCCGAAAGAGCGAGAGTAATTATCAAAAAGTCTGAAACTCGTTTGGGATATACGTTCTTATACGTCGAAATTCTACAAGCCGTGAAGGGTCGCGAAGAGCCCGGGATTTAAAAGGCTTTCGCATAATCTGCCAGGCCACTTGCAGGGGCCAAGCGACGCGTCGCAGTTTCGAGACTCCAAACTACTTGTCTCGTTTAAATTTAAATTCATCAGGAGAAAGAGAGAAAGAGAGAGGAATAGAGCTAAGCACGATGGTGACGCACACGCCTCGGACTAGATCGAAAGCTTTGATTGGCGCTTTTTTTCGATAAGTTAAGCACTGGTTTAGTATTATCGAGATCCTGTGGGTTTCTGGTGAAGCTTGAGAATACTGAAGCTTAGATAACTCAGTACAGAAATTAATAGTTATTTAGGTTGTGAAGTTAGTACTGTTTGAATTAATATAGAAAAGAGTTTCCAACGCTTTTAAAAATTTATTTGTTATACAAAAATTGAGTATTCTGCATATCTACTTATAGGGAGAAAAGAGCTACTATACATATATTTTAAAGAGAAAAACTCAGGGAATAGTGCATAAAAATTAGTATTTTGAGCATCTGCATAATTACTAAACAGTTTAGAGTACGAGAACGCGTACACGCTACCATTTTATTCAAATTACTTTTTTTCTTCTTGCTTTTGCATATTTTAAATTATCTTAATGCATCCACGTGCGAAGGTGGGATCAATATTTTTTATGCGGTTTTGTTCAATTTTATTTCGAGAGAGATCTAGAGTATGGTACTTTTAGTAGTGGCGCAAAGCACCTCAATCTCAAAATGACTTTATCCTGTATAAGGGTCACTTTCCGGGCTCACATAAATCTCCCACTTGAGTGCATAGCAACGATAAGCTTAATATCCTTAATTTAATAATAAGTGTAGCGTATAAGGCATGCGTCTTTTTAAAAGTCATACTGCTCGCTCTCTCTCTCTCTCTCTCTCTCTCTCTCGGCATTTACATTTGTTGAATCGTTAACGGACACACATAATCCTTAAACGACTGTCTAAATTGCTCTCTTATTTTAGCAAATAAAAGATAAATCACGTCGTTTTTGAAAAATGGCGAATTACATCGTATATCAAGCTGAAATTCCGAAAATAAATCGTCAACAATAAATGTGATAAATTTTTAGTGACTCGGAAGAATTTTTTTTGAATGCCGAGCTTAAAAAAACAAGTAATAACTGACGGTAATCTGTACACATACATTGTTATTTTATTTTTTAATTAAATTTGAATTATCGTGCCTCGTGAGTAGCACAAAGGTAATTGGATTACGAAGCATAAGTAAATCTAAATTGAAGAATCTGAAAGGCTGTTAGTTTTGGTTCAAATAAAAGAGTTTGGAAATTACGGGCGAATTAATTACGTCACTTAAAGAATCGTTGGGACTTCTTTCGTTTCAACGTCGGTCCATTTCTTTGCTATCTAAGAGAAGTTATAAATTACACTGTAAGGGCCTGATCACGCTCTCTCTCTCCCTCTCTCTCTGCTGCTCAGACGGCTGATTGAGGCTCTTCTGTTCCCTCATCTAGACTACTGCTCGGCAGTACTTCTGGATGCTTCCCAGGAAATACGCAGCCGACTGCAGACGTTACAGAACTCCTGTAAACGCCACGTGATGAGTATTAGGCGGGATGATCACGTCCCCCCTCACCGTCGTTACCTGGGCTGGTTGCGTACTGATTCGAGGAGACACTATTTTCTGGCTGTACTAATCTACAAAGTCGTACGCACGCGTGTTCCCAACTATCTGGAGTCTCTTCTCCAGATATGTGCCCAGAAACGCGGTAAAGAGGGGCAACAAAAGAATCCCCCCCCCCCTGGTGCGCACTGAGACTGGTAGGCGATCCTTCTACGTTCAAGGTGCGCATCTCTGGAAATCCCTGCCTGCTGAGATCAGGAATCTTCTTTCTCTAGGATAGGTTCAAAGCTACAGTTGAGAGACATCTCCTCGAACTCTATTAATATCAATGTTATTAAATAATATTGATATTACTATATGTTAATTTATTTCTATGTTGTCCCATTTACACCATTTTTACCTTTATGAGTGTATAAGGGATGACTGAGAGGAATGAATGGTCTATTGTGTGTGAATGTCCTTTATTTTAACCTCTTGACTGACAGAATCACAAGAATTTATTGTATATTTTTATTTGCTTTACTCGAACAATATTTTTTTACATTATCTTCTGCGCACTGGGATATCGCTTTATATATAAGACTGACTTACTATGATATATCAGAGTATTATTAATTTTTAGTTGACTGTGATATCATTTACCAGGAAATAGTATGCAATAATTTTTATTTTTTACTATATCTTTATTTACTGTATCTTTATTTTATTACTGTATTTTCTTTTATAATATAATTGCAAATTATTGATATCTATTTATCTATCTATCTCTCTATATATCTCTCTCTCTTTCGCCGTCGAAGATCCCAGCGAGTACTAACTTAGATATTACTACCGCATGTACACCTCATATTAGCGTCTCATTGACCATAGTCGATCTTGTAGGTGCGCAATTCGACCTGCTTGGTAGAACATTGACCGATTTTCAGTCTCGGATAGAGCGGGGATTTGATGACATTATTATTAATATTCTGGCTCACACACCAGCAGTGAATGAGTTGGTGAATAAACTTAGTATGCAAGTCTCATCTCTTGAGCGAAAACCAGATTTGCAGTCATCTCAGCTGGAGGGCTTGCATAAAGATCGGCTAATGTTACTACATGAAAATTCTTTATTAAAAGATCAAATTAATTTACTTATATGCAAGATTTCGGCCATGGTTGATGATGTTTCGTGCTTGACGAGACAGTCTATTAATAATTTTCATAATAATAATGAAAATTCCGGTTTTTGTCTCCTTAGGCTCCGAAAACAAATCTGCACCGTCTCTTCGCTCGCGCGTTGAGAGCTTTGGCGCGCGCTATAGCGATGGTGATGGGTGCTATTAACTCCTTGTGAGTGGAATTATTGATGACGCCTCGAATGATGGTAAATTTGATGATATTGCGTTCGCAGTACTTAGCACTCTCCTCCCTACTCATGAGAGGGAGGAAGTCGTTGGTGCCCGCGTCCTGCAGCCTCGGCGCATGAACGGAGGGCAGAGGGAAGTGCCTGGGAATGGCGCGGTATCGGGATCGAGGCGATCGCCGACTTGTGTGATTCGACTCACCCATAAGAACAGCGTTTTTGACATTCTTCGCGCTAAGTGCGCCTATTCCAACAATTACCTCACCACCAAGGATATGAAATCCTCTCCTTTTCTCTCTGAGTCTGTTAGCCACTTGCCAGATAGGAAAATCTACATCAATGAACTGTTACAGCCAGAAGTGTACCGTGAATTTTTAAGCTTAAATCAATTGGCTTTAAGGCTTGGCTTCAAATATATCTGGCACAGTGTTGGCAGATTTTTGGCCAGGACGAAGGATGGTGAGTGCTCTTCTATTTTTACCTCCTCCACTGTAAACCTGCGGGTAATTGCCGATGCCTACTGTAGACCTTAGTGGTAATTATAGCCACAAATTTATTTATGGGTGATCTGAATGCCAATCTGATGTCGACGATTGGTGTTTCCGAGTTCTTTCAGCGATTAGCGACGAACTTTTAGTTAAGATCATCCAGCACTGCTCGACGCATACCGATGTATCTCGCACATGGATTGACTTAATGTTTGTAGACGATAAGGATACTGTACTTGACTATGGAAATAGTCTTGCGCCATTTCGCAGCAAGTACAACGTCACTGATACTACCAGTGATATTCACTTTGTGTCTCCCCCCAAAGAGACTTTCAGTTTTCGAAGTTATAATGACATAAACTCGGTTGAGCTCAATGAGTTTTTATGCCGCTGCGATTGATTATGTAGGGCACGTAAAGCTCGTAAATAATTTTGCAAGAATTTACAAAAAAACGTATATCTATTTATCTATCTCTCTCTACCTCTCTCTCACTCAAACGTCAGCAACACAACATTCCTGATGAACTTCATTCATAAAATACTCATGAACGCGAGAGTTGACATAATCGCACGAATTCCCACAGTAATACTATGACACCCCTTCACGACTTTGACTTTTTATTCTTATTTCATTGTATTGGTATTAGTTTCCCATATTTCTTTGCTCGTTCTTACGTGTAATTGTTGCATATGTCTGATTCTTGCTAATAATGTTGTCTTTATAAACCATATTTGTATTTGGAAACTTTAAAAATAAAAGACTTTTGGATCTTAGAAATGAAGTTGGTATCGTAATTTTTTTTAACTGCATAATTATTTCTAAATCTATTATTATTTTTACTACGTAACGCATTAAAATAATAATCAGTAAAAAAGAAATATAGTTTTTAGGACTCACCAAAACTTGCTGGATAATTTTATTGAACGTAACAAATAACGATATATGCACAGAAAAACCCGTGCATTTAATCTCATTATGTATCCAATCAACTAAAGGTATTCACTTTCACACGCAGCAAGTAAGTTCATGTCATTTGAAATAACACACAAGCGGTGAAAAGACTACCAACTAGACCGAGAAGAAAGAATCAATCAACTCGAGCTGATATCGTTTCACCGTTCCGACAAACGTTTCCCCTGCGCTCCCTCTTTTCGCCGCCTCGTCTACTCCAATGTCTCACTTTCTCCCTTTCTTTCTTATATTACATCATTTTACGTCGAATAACCTACTATAAAGTAAATTTCGCAACAATCTAACCTACGACAATATTAGCCCAATTGGATTTCTTTATATGAGATGGATTGAAAGTCAACTGTCTGAAATTGGTTGTGGTTTTCATACTCGAATGCAATATAATATATGTGTCTGTTGTGTAAACGTCGGGTTCTAGCTGTACATACCTGATTGGCGAGCGTAAGTAACTACACGCAAGAGTGACAGGAGGCGACAGTTAGAGTAAGAGAGATAGAATAAGAGAGAGTGAGAGAGAGAGAGAGAGAGAGAGAGAGAAAGTAGTTTTCGGCCAAAGGGGTGCGGTTTTACCTGAATCAATCCCTCGAAAATCACCTGAGTCGGTCGTCTCGGTTTTCTCTCTGCCCTCGATGTGAGATGGGATGTATCCTTCGCTTTTATATCTCTCTCTCACGCTCTCTCTCTCTCTATCACTCGGTCGCTTTCTTACAAAGTTGCGTCCGCCTCAGTGTCTTTGGAGCCCTGTATCTTTCAACTTGACCGAGCAGGAGGCCGAGTCTGTGGTCTCTCCCTCTCTGTCTCTCTCTCTTCTTCTCGGTGCAGAACCGGTGCACTTGTGTGTAACTCGACATGTCGGTCCCGAGAGACTGATTTGCTCGCGTGAATTGGCCCATTCCGTTTGAGCGCTTCCACGGATGAAGGAACGCGACAATTCAATGGGGATGCTGCACCACCGCTCTACTACGTGTGGCGTGCGGCGGCGCGAGCGTCGATGTACAGTAGGCTAACGGAGCGCAAAATAATGACAAAATTTCTGATTCACTCAGGAATGGTTTGCTTTACTATAAAGAATGCAAATCCGTTTCTTTCGCAATGTCTCGGACCATGGATTTTAACCCGTACTGGTAGGCTCGTCAAAACCCGAAATTACTAAATTCTTACTCTATACACTTTAAATGATACACATAAATAACCGAATATATAAGTACATGTATATTATATGTATGTATATAACATACACACATACATACACCCACCCATCCACACGCGCGCGCGTGTATATATATATATATATAGGTATATTTATGTGGATGTTTGGGTCAACATGTACAATATGGATGACTTCCTATCAATTCGAGAATGAAGAATATCGATTTTCTTAAATGTTTTGGAATATATTCTCTGCCATACCCTAGATATCTGTAAATATTTTAAGATTTTTTGTGATTATTATCATAATTTACTAAAATTGTATTTTCAATTAGTCTTTTATTAGTGTTTTATTACTTAGGCTTTTATTACTAATTTGTAGGAAAAAAAATGTGCTGTATTTTCCCTAGAGGTCATCCTATATGGTAAAAATGAGGTTTAAAATGACTTAAAAATTGAAGAATATTATAAAAATCGTACATTTGAAATTAGAAAAATCATCAGAAAAACTATGATAATATCTCTAAATATTGTACAGAATAACTTGTCATGGTGAATTAAAGGAACTCTTATTTTCTTATTTCACAAACTTCCAGTACGAGAGCTCTCGAATTACTGACACTTCTTCAATATTATTTGTTTACGTGACTCTGAATACGGAAGTTTTTTCATACAGTGTAGATATATTTAATCCTTAAAGCTTATGATATATATAGTTGTACAAACACTCACTCACACACACACACACATACACACAACTATATAAATATATAATATATATTTACATTATATGATAGCTACATGTTGTATTCTATATTTTACACTATTCCTTTAACATTTCGTTTACCGTTAGATCTCGACCAAAATACATATTTTCACAACACAGGCCAATAAAATGAGACCGACCTCCTTATCCAGAAACCAGACTATACTTTTCCGAAGGTTTTCGGTGCACTGACTCCAATCTGGCCTCAGAATTGCTATATAACGTCAGCATTTTGAGATATTCTAACCTAAAAGTGCAAAAAACACCGTTTTTGCCCATATTCTAGGTTATATTATAACTGATATTAAAAACTGATATTAAAAATAATATTAATTAATATTAATTTACCATTTGTATATTGATATAGCAATTACTTATACTTAGTATCATCGATGTTGAAAATAATAAACTCAAAATTTTTTTCTTCATGTAATACTACAATTATATGAGGCCAAATCAATTGTTGGAACGAAGAAAGATCTATTTGGCCGCACACTCAAAAAAATTTTTATATGTTGTAGTTAAACAATTAATTTAGAAATACAAAACAAATTACAATATTTTGAAACTATTTAATACTTTTAATACTTATAATAGTTTTAATAGTGTGTGTATGTGTCATATATACATATATTATACATGTACTTATGTATCCGGTTACTTCTGTGTGTCACTTTAAGGAGGTTGGGTAGTGAAGTCAAAATAATAAAAAACTTTTAAAACTTATTTTAATCTAACATTAAATGTATAAAAAAGATCCTGTAAAAGTATCGATGAGAAGTTTTCAAAATTTTGAAAGCATCCCAAAACTAAATATGGCTTTAAGATTCTGAAATTGTTAGAATGGCAAATAAAAAAAATGATTGAAAAAAAGTTTAGTTTATACATATATACCTATATATACAGAATTTTAGTAATGCCAGTGCTCATCGGTCAATCACTAAAATTTTTGATCATTAAAAATCAATACGGAGGTTATTGAAAATAATGCCATGATATTGTGCAACAAATAGCATTTTCAAAACACTATAATTAACCCATTAACGCCCAAGTGGATAATTTTGTCACCAGTTTTTCAGAGTTCTTTAGCTGGGGTAAATTTGGACCTAAAAATTTTTGAACATATGAAATTTATAGATTTTTCATCCATTCATCCATATTTTGAATGGTGACATTCAATATATAAAAAAATAATTTTTTATTACTCAAAAATAAAGTTTAAGTATAAAAAACACCGAAAAATTTTTTCTTTTTTTCATTAGATTTTTGTCCAACTTTCCGTTATGCAATCATGTTGAAACCAATTTAGATGGTAGAGGGAATG